>VMDO01019988.1:18521-38621 GCA_007922755.1 Pedetes capensis
ACTATATTTTTCTTTCCTTTTTCTTTTTTTTTTCTTTTTTCTTTTCCTTTTTTTTTTTTTTTTTTTTTTTTTGCGGTATAGAGCAGTTGCACCAAGGACCTCATGCGTGCTTTTTGAAAGTGCTAACCACTGAGCTGCATACCACCAGACCGTTTATTATTTTATGTTTTTTGGGACAGTTCTCACTAAGTTAGGCAGGCTGCTTCTGGTCTCAAACTTGTGATCCTCCTTCCTCTGCCTCCCAAGTCACTGAGATTAAAGGGGTATGCCACTTCTCCTGGAACAACTAACATCATTATCTGTGTGTGTGTGTGTGGTAATGGGGTTGAACCCAGGGCCTCACGCTTGTATGCTTTGCAAGTGCTATACCGCTGAGCTGCACCCCCAGCCCCCCCTTTTTTAAAACTTTTTTGAGACAAGATCTCACTAAATTATGCAGACTGCCTCTGGTCTCGAACTTGGAATTCTCCTGCCTCCATCTCCTGAGTCACTGGGATTACAGGCATGCACCACCACACCCAGTTTAACATCATTTTCAACAGCAGAATTTTTTGCAGATATTTCTGTAACATAATTTTATCTATGTGTGTATTCTTTGATTTCTAACAGAATATTTTCTTCTTTATGCTTTTCAGCCTTCACAAAGACTCTGACTTTTCATTTATGATACTGTAATCATGCTAGAATGATTATACTAGAATGTTGTTACATCTTACATGAAAAACATAGTTCAAACAATCTCGGAGAAAATACAAATCATATTCAGTTTATGATTGAAAGAATTTGTAGGCTGATACCCCTAGAGGAAACACTATAAGAAAAACTTCCTCATGTTTGTGATGTGAATGCATGTTAGCAGTGTTTGCAGTGATTACAGCTGTATATGCCAGATCTGATAACCCAGGAAACCATCCCAGATGAACATTCCCGTCGGAAGCGAAAATGATGATACAACAATGACCTATGAAAGAAAGATAAGAAAACAAAAGAGAAGTGGCAGAATCAGGACATTAATATAACAACGATTGGGGATTATTTAAAATGTTTATTTGGAAATATGAAAATATGGCTATTTTTCCCACTCCTATTATTCTAAAGAAAAATGTTGACAAGACAATGTACCAAAATTCTTTCTTCCATACTTTGAGAATTATTTGGCAAAGATATTTATGTGTCTTTTGTTGTTGTTGTTGTTCTTTTTTAGTGGTACTGGAGGGCTGAACCTAGGACCTCATGAATACTTTGTGAGAGCTCTACCATTGAGCTGCACCTTCAGCCCTTTTAAAAATTTTTATCTTGAGACAGGGTCACACTAAGTTACTTAGGTTGCCTCTGGCCCCAGACGTGCTATTCTCCTGCTTCAGAATATCTCAAGTTGCTGGGATTACAGGTATATGCCACTGTGCTGGGCTATCTATCTTTATGTCAAGATTTCAGTCAGCGACATGATGGTGATAATGGGGCTCTTGTAAATTAATTTTGTCTTTGTAATTTTTCACAATCAGTTCCTGCTTTCAAAAACTAAAGTAACTCCAGTGGGAAAATGTTTTTTAGTAAAAAATCTTTCTAGTTATGCTGTTATATTGATATTTGTATTTTCCTAAAAATAAAGATTTTAGTTATTGGCATGGTTAAGAGTAGTAAACATAATGTCATTTGTGCTTGACAAGTTCTCTTGAGGCACTATAACAATATATTAATAATTAATTGAAACATTTAATTAAGTTTTCAACCATGGCTCACTCACTGACTTTATGAGGGAAAGTGAAGGTTTAAGAAGGCAGGAAATATCAAATGAAGATGGAAGTAATACACAGAGTCATTATACTAAAAAGAATTAGTAGAAGACCAACCATTTCAAGAGGTTGTATGTGATCAAGAAACAATGATACTGAGGGACAAAGTAGAAGCTGCCTTGAAGGAATTGGCAAAACACAAAGCTCCATGAATTGACAGAATACAAATAGAAATGTTTCAACAAACAGATGCATTACTGGAGATGCTCATTTGTTTATGCAAACAGATTTAGAAAACAGCTACCTGGCCAACTAGCTGGAATAGATCCATATTTGTGTCTATTCCCAAGAAAGAGGACTCAATCGAATGTGGAAACTATCAAGTGATATCATTAATATCACATAAAAGTAAAATTTTACTAAATATTATTCAAAAGTGACTATAGCAGTATATAGACAGGGAACTGAAAGAAAATCAAACCAGATTCAGAAGAAAGCATAGAACCAGGGACATCATTGCTGATGTCAGATGGATATTAGCCAAAGCAGAGAATACCAGAAAAATATCTATCTATGTTTTATTGACTATGCAAATGCATTTGACTGTGTAGATAACAGCAAATTATGGATAACATTGAGAAGAATGGGAATACCAGAGCACTTGTACTCATAAGGAATCTGCCCATGGACCAGGAGGCAGTCATTTGAACAGAACAAGGAAACACTGCCTGGCTTAAGCCAAAAACCAACTATGCTTGCTGAAAGTGAAGAAGGTTTGAAACATTTACTGATGAAGATCAGATAATACAGCCTTCAGCATGGTTTGTGCCTCAACATCAGAAAAACAAAAGTGCTTATAACTGGATCAGTATGCAACTTCATGATAAATGGAGAAACAATTGAGATTGTCCAAGATTTTACTTTACTTGGTCTTACAACCAACACCCATGGAAGCAGCAGTCAAGAAATCAAAAGACATATTGCATTTGGAAAAGCTGTTGCAAAAGGCCTCTTTAAAGTATTGAAAATGAAAGTGCACCTGACTCATGCCATGGTATTTTCAGTCACATCATATGCTTGTGAAAGCTGTACATTGAATGAGGGAGACAGGAGAAGAATTGATCTTTTGAATTATGATGCTGACCATGAATACTGACCAAAGAAACAACAGATTGTTCTAGAAGAAATGCAAACAGAGTGCTCCTTGGAATCAAGGATGACTAGATTGTGTCTTATATATTTTGGACATATTGTTAGGATGGAACAGTCCTTTGAGAAAGACATCATATTTGGGAGAGTGGCAGGTCAATGAAAAAAAGGAAGACCCTCAACTAGATGGATTGACACAGTGTCACAACAATGGACTTAAGTATAAAAAAGATCATGTGCCTGGCACAGAATTGACGAGTGTTTTGTTCTATTGTACATAGGGTAACTATGAGTTGGACCTTCTTGATAGCATGTAAGAGCAAGAAGTCTTGCATATTAAACCCAATGACAGATGCAAGTATTATGATTCCCATTGCACCTAAGTATAATATTGGTTTTTTTCAGGGTCGTATGCTCATGCAATCAATTTCTAATGATGGAATACAAACATAAATTTCCACAGGATATTAGACCTTTTTTTCCTCTTATTGGGTAATGAACCTATAAGCATTAGGATGGTAAAGCAATTTTTAAAAGCCACATATGGAATAAATATGTATGTTTCCTTAATGGGATTTATTTAGTCTTCAAATTAGAACTCCAAGTATCACTAATTAAAATACAATAGCTAACCTTAATTATTTTCTGTCTTGCAACTCATTTATTTTCCCTTTTTCACATAGAAATCTCATCTTCACATGATATACTGTTAGAAACATCAAATGTTTTCCTGTGATCATAAAATAAAATACAATGAGACTGGTAGAGTATAAATTTGCCTTCTTAGAGCAACTGCATTTTAAAATGTTGCAGCTTTGAGAATATTTGATGGATTTGCTGATAAATTGGTGTTTGGGATGTCTAGATTTTAATGTCCTATTAAAATCACTAATTGGTGCCTTTTCACTTTAACTTATCTACAGGGTCTAATTAGAATAATATTTTACTTTAATATAGCTCCTATTATGATACCTGCATTACATTTATTAACAAAATGGAAAATTGGTTGGACTGTGATGAAGAAATTCTAAGGGCCAAGAAACACATGAAAAATGCTCAATATCCCCAGCCATTAGGGAAATGTAATTCTAAACAACACTGAGAGTCCATCTCACCCCAGTTAGAATGGTCAAGATCAAAAAAACAAGTAATAACAAATGCTGTCAAGGATGCAGAGAAACAGGAACCATTTTACACTGCTGGTGATATTGTAAATTAGTGCAACCACTTTGGAAATCGGTATGGAGCTACCTTAGAAAACTAAGAATAGAACTGCCATATGACCCAGCAATAACACTCCTGGGAATATACACAATGGGAAATAAATAATCATACCACAGAGACACCTGCATTTCCATATTTAATGCAGTACTTCTCTCAATCACAAGGATAAGGAACCAACCAAGATGTCCATCAACAAAGAATGGGTCAAAAAATTGTGGGTCAAACAAGCCCCTGGGTGTTAAAGGGCTCTCATTCCAATGCTTTATGTTTGTATTGTGAATCTGCTCTTTATCCAAACATAGCACATTGATAAGACTTTTTGTGAAAGATGTTGTTGTTAGGTATCATGGAGTTGTGTCTGACTCATACCAACCCTCATAGCATTTTCAATACCTGATTGTTTCAGGATTGCCTTGGGAATGGATTGCCAAGTCTTTCTTCCCTTTTTGTGGTGCTGGGAATTGAACACAGAGCCTCAGAGACTTCAGAGTGGTACTCTACCAACTGAGCTAAATCTCAGCCCCATGTGAAACATAACGAGCATTTAAACAGAAAATATTTCAATAGCTATCAGAATATGACCACGTTTTAGACTATTTTCTGTTTGAGCAGATTTATTTTTAGTATGATTTTTGTGTTTTTCTTTGTTTCTGGGCTAAAAGATAACTTAAATCATGCAAAAAATTGGTTGTGAATGAATGTAAGAAAATTAAGGAAAGATGAATTAAATGAGAGATATATAAAGACTTTTCTGTTAGAAGTAACAAATTGGCTCAATTAAAAAACAACACACATAAAGGAATAGATTGAAATTTTCTCCCCAAAATGATGTGCAGTGAATTCCTAAGATTAAATGGAAGAAAAGAAAGATAAGGACTGAGTGTTGAATTTGAACTTCTGAACACTACGGTTATATTTATTTTTAAATGCAAATAGTTTGTAACGGATGTTTCAGAGTCCTAAGAAAAAGCAATAAATATCCTTTTGTAAAAAATTTGAGTCTTAAAATACATAAACAAGAAAATGGGTAGAATGCATGTTTCTTAATGTTAAGTGCTGACAGTACATATCACAGTGTACAAACAATTTGTTTTCTAAGAGGGGTTTGTGTGTATGTGTGTTTGTGTATGTGTGTTTGTGTGTGTGTGTGTGTGTGTGTGTGTCTGTGTACATTAGGTGTCAGCCACAGGGAGAATAAAAATTTCCAAGCCAGGCACAGTGGTGCATACTTGTAATTTCAGTGACTCATGAGGCAGAGACAGATAAATTTGAAGCCAGAGGCAGCCTGTATAACTTAGTGAGAAGCTGTTTTAAGATAAAAATATTTAAATAGGGGTGGGGCTGCAGCTCAATGGTAAAGCACTTGCAAAGCATGCATGAGACTGTGGGTTCAATATCACCAAAAAATAAATAAAAATAAAACAAAATATTTCCAACTTTGCTAGCACAGCAATTTCAGAACTTTCAAGGTTTTGACATTTCTTCTGTTTTATTTTGCCTTTTTTATATTTAATTTTTTAAAAAAATTTCTGTTGGTGATTTCTCACTTCCATCAAAAGGAGAGAAAGTGATAAAAGTTTCATGAGTTCATTAAAGTTTAACAGGCACTGCAGTGTCTGAAAAAATAGTTGCTGCTATAATCCCCTGCAGTAGTTCTGGTTGGATGACATTTTATTCATTATGGGATGAGGGATTGGGGATATGGATTGGAAAGGGACAAAAGAGATGTCAAAGTCAAACACTGACATGTGCAACTTGACAAACTATGTGAGAAGAAAATAAATCCAGGGAACTTCAGTGACAGCAGTTCATAGGAGTTCAAGCAGTGTTAACTCTACTATGGAATTGTAATATTTCATTAATTTCAAGGTCAAGATTAAAAAATATGAAAACTAGTTTTTGAATTTGATATTGGAGAGTAATTCCACTGTTAAACTTATTGAATATATGTGATTAGAGATATATCCAAGTCTATACTAAATCTGGCAACTTCTACAAAGGAATTGGTATTGCTTATTTTTAATAATGTAGACATGACTGGAATTGTGTAGGAAAGAGCTTGTATTTTACTAAGTTTTAAACCTTAATGCCAAATACTTATTTTTGGAATTACAATAGTAAGTCGTAGGGAAAGAAAAGAATGAATGACTAGTTGAATCACATGACGTGGGCAGCTGAGAGAGGTACAGGTAACAAAATAGCACTGATATTTGAGAAAATGCTTAACAATTTAAAATAATGAAAGACAAACAGTTTAAGGGGTTAAAATATGCCACTCCACAATATTCAACGTTAGCACAAGAAATAGTTTAACTTGATGGCATTTGGGTTCATGAAATACCTTAACTAACTAAAAGCAGAGCTTCTGAAAATAATGATATTTGGAGAACATAGAAAGGTACATAGGGTTTTCAATGGCTAATGGTTTTGGGAAAAGTTCCAAGGTATGACCTTGAGTACATCTCATCTGAGTTCAGAGACCACCTTAAGAACAGGTTTAATGCATTAGACACTAATGAAAGAAGACCAGATATGACCGGATCATTGCATGAAATCAAAGATATTATTCATGAGGAAAGTGAACGGTTATTAAAAAGACAGGAAAAAAAGAAAAGACCAAATTATATTAAGAGACTTGAAAATTTGCCCTCAAACATCAAGAAGCTATAGTAAAAGGAAGACAGGATAAAGCAAGGAACTAAACAGATGATTTTAAAGGGTAGCTCAAGGAGATAAAACCAAATGTTATAATGACACGTGTAAAGAGCTGGAGACAGAAAACAATAGGGGAAGATCATGCTCTGGTTTTCTCAGGTATTGTATATAGAAAAAGAGAGATACAGAAAAAGGTAGGCAGGCTGAAGAAGGTGGAAAAACCTAAAAAAGGACAAAGACAAAAAAATTACATTAGAATAAAGGGAAGTGAGGAAATGAAAATTAACAATGAACAGATGATAAATTTTAAAAAATAGAGGCAGATACCAACTTGTTCCTCTGAATCTCCAGTATCCTTGGGAGCTGAGGCAGGAAGATTTTGAACCCCAGGCCAGAGGCAGTCTGTGCAAGTCAATGTGATCCTGTCTTCAAGCAAAAATAAGAAAAAGGCTGGGGAGAGTACACTATGGCACAGCAATTATCTCAGCACAGCAGGAAGAAAACAAAACGATTTAAAAAAAGGAAGAAAAAGTAGTGGAGAAGCTTCTTTCTGTGGCCTCTAATGTTGGAGTCTTTTAGGCAGAGATGGTGGTCAGTTGAGGATGGAGACTTCTTATCTGACCACAGCAAAGAGTTGACAGTCTTCACAGTTCCCCTTAGGAAATGAAATCCTCTTCTCTCCTCAGCAGCTGGGGCTTATTTCTGAGCATCTTTCCCAAGCCTCTTCCTGCATGAACCTGAAAACATATCAGCTTCCTGTCTCCTCACTCATTGCAACTGCCTGCTGCAGTTGTGTTCAGTAGCATGCTGGGGCTATGGCAGCTCCCCACCTCCAGGCTCTCCACAGGTGAAAATTCTTTGTTTTCAGGCCCCTCAGTAGCTGTCTCACATAATAGGTTCCCTCTCAAGATGGCATGAGGTAAAAGCCCTTAGAGATATGGAGTATGGGAAAGAGAGTCACTTCTCCAATGTCGAAATCTCAGTTATGGAAAGCCACCATCTCAGCAAGTCCCTGGAAGAGCTCAAGGGCTTCAAGGACTGTGGGTTTGTCCTATGGGACTGCCAGTCTGACACCAGGGCTGTCTGGCTTATCTCATTGGATGAGGGCTCCATTTCCCCTCCCCATAGGAAGCCATGTCTGGGCATGTGTCCTGATAAGTCTTCACTGTTCAGCTCAGTTCCACTGCTAGTAACATTTAATAGTCTCCTTTGTGGTTTTTGTGGTTTCCCAGAACTTCTTTCTATGGAAAAGATTCCATTATTTCCCATTCTAACTCCTTTGTTTTACCACATCACACAGAGGCTGCCTATAATCCACCATCTAAACAGGAAGTCCTCTTTATTTAATTCTTATGAACACCAAAAATGATTTATTTTTTTCCAGTTACCCTTGGAAACTATAGTCTAGCTACTAGGAATATCTTTAAATACTATAAGCTTTAAAGAAGTATGGGAGAAAGGAAAGATCTTAGGTTCACTTTCAAACATTACCTAATTTGCTCCACACAATAACTTTTCCTTACAGATCAATAAGGAAATATCACAAGTGATTTTTTAAAAATATAGTATTACTATAGTAAAGTCCAAGATGGAAAGTTTGAAAACTAAAATAAATATAACAAAGATTCATTTTAATTATTTTTCAAATGAAGTTGTCTATGCCGTCACATAACCAACAACAATATTTATGTAGTTGTAACTTATCACATTAAAGTCCTTGAACGTGTAAATTTGCTATTTAAATTTTAAGCTAGGAAAATAACATATCGTATAAAATTTGAACACATAATTTTCTAATTACCAAGAAATAAAACTGTTTCATTTCTTAAAATTTACATGATATGAATTAAAAATTAAATGCAACTTTAGTTAAAATAATAAAAATGAATATGTTCATATTTCTCACTTGAATCCATGTATACCCCTAAATTCTACTTCATTTCTAGCGTGAGTTTTCTCTGGCTGAGAACACCAGGGACATATCTGCAGATGGACAATTAGGGTTATTTTTATAGCAAGAAGAGAGTGCACACTCTGGGAGAACTATGAGATTGTTGTAAGAGGGTATCAGAAAACCAAAACTATTACAGGATTTGAGCTTTGGATTGGTGATTTAGGAGAGAGTGCTGTAAGAAAGGGTTATTCTACTGGATATTGTCAGAAATGATTGTTTAGAATGGTTATCTTTTATCTATAAGGGGGCAGAGTGGGGCCAAACCTATAAATGATAAAGAAGCCACCACTTAAATGAACTGGTAGAGATATGTCAGGTATATTTTGGTTGGCACAGGGATCTTGTTCTTAGACAAAATTATGAAGTGATTTTACTTTGTCTTGTTGAATCATGTTCTCAGAGTAATCTTAGTTGAATTTATTTTTCTGTGACATTTTTTATGTTCAACTAGAGAATGACTTTGAGTGCCAAACAGCTTCTGAATGTCAGAGACTGGTACTTTTTTTCTTTTCCTTATTGATCAAATCACTTTCCTATTCTTTGTAATAGCCCTACCAAGCTTCCTTTTTTTAATTTTAAAATTGAGATATAGCTTGCCTACGGTAAAATTTATCCTTTTCAGTATACAGTTCTATAAATCTTCAAACATGTGTACAGTCATATAACCACCACCAAAATCAAAATATAGAATGTTCAATCACATCCCCATATTTTACCCTTGTACATATACAGTAAGCCCCTTCCCTCATTCCCAGCCCTTGATAATCTCTGATTAGTTCCCTTGTTCCATAAATTTGCCTTTGTTATGATGCCTTGTATATAGAGGCATACAGTATGTAGCCTTTGGATCCTGGCTTTTTTCATGTGAAGATCATCCATATAATTCATGTTCATTGTTTTCCAGTGTTGAGTAGTAAGTATCTCATTGCATGGTGATATACAGCAAAGTTTTAACTCAATAATTGGGTTGCATGAATCAAGCTGCAAACCTCATTTATAATTAAAATCTACTATCATCCAGTTCTAGGACAAAATCCTGCAGCATGGAATGAGGTATCAAGAATAGTATGTGTTAGACTTGCAGCAATACTCTATCTTCTCCTTCATTTTAAAAAAATTATTTATTTAGGCAGGGTTTCTCTGTGTGGCCCAGACTGACCTCAAACTCATGATTTTCCTGTCTCAGCCACCTGAGTGCCATGATTACAAGCAGGTGCTACAATGCCTGTACTAAATTTTATTGTTTAGTTAACACATAATATTTGTGCATATTTATGGGAGACAATAAGATAATTTGACACATGTATACACTTGGAAACAGCTCAACAGAACCTAACAACACCAATATAATATAGTGATCAATTTAGGGTATATAGCATTTCCATCTCCTCCAATGTCTAGTAGTAATGTATCACATCAACAATATCAAGGACAAAAACCATACGACTCTCCCAGTAGATGTATCAAAAATATTCTATGACAGTCAACATCCCTTCTTTCTGATTTTCTAGCTGTTTTCTTGCTCCTCACCAGAAGGACTAATGAGTTGGAATAAAAAGTCTTTAGAGGTAGAGTAGACTGCACTGGCCTATGTGAAGTCCACTTTCTTAAAACTTATGTTCTATATCTTCTTCACATCTTCTAACAATTCTAAAAAAATTTTGGTTCCTTTCCCAAATCATAAATTTGAAAGTCAAACTGGCACAATTTTGGAAGTCAATAATTATCTTAAAACATAAAGCATTCATTCAGATTTTATACCTCTTTTCCAAAGAGACAGGTAGGGGATATGAACAGAATGGCAAACAAGAAAGTCATATGACTTGTTGTTGTGATGTGCCCTCGTGTTGGCGTCCTACTCAGAGTAACCCTACTTACAACAAGTGAAACACCATTCTCACTGCTTCTCTGCTATTCATAGGGTTTTCAATGGCAGAATGATTTCTTGGAGTCAGTTGCCATGTTCTTCTCCCATTCCCAGGTGGTCTCCCATCCAAGTACTAACCAAGTTTGACCCTGCTTAGCATCCAAGATCTGAGGGGATTGGACACCACAGTGTTATGGCTGCAGGCATATGACTAGTATCATATCAAAAAGTTTAAACATGTAATCACCAAAAACATAACAGTAAAACAACACAGTGATAAAATTTTCACACAAACTTTTTAAAGTTAGTATTCTGTACTATGAAGTTGAAATACAATAGATACCCTAACAGCACTAAGAAAGAGGATTTTACAAAAAAAAATTATTTAGAAAAGAACTTGTCTAAAACTTTAGGTATTTTCTTAATTCTTACTATTGTTTTTAATGGTAAGATTACCAGTGAAGTTATGATCATAATTGAATGATCCAGTTTTTGAAAAGGACTTTGTGCTATTTTCTACTGTTTGGAAGCAAAAGGTACATTTTTAAGTTTATAAATGCCACACACTTTAGTAGCAAATAAAACATGTCATAGAGGTAGATATCTATAAGCTTCTTATGTCATACTCATGTATAGTATGTGCTTTTTTTTTTACCATTTTCATCTCATTTCATGGAATAGTCATCACTTGCTGCTAGTGTAGATATTTCACCCCTCTGCTTAATAGATTTCTCCCTTGTTGGCTAATTGTCTCCATTCATTTAATCTTATTAATGATGTCTGAATTTTCTAGAAGTTTTCAGTTCTCTTGATTTCTCTTACATAGAAATCCTGTTATTTAATCTGTTAATTAGTGACTTTTATGTTTCATCTAAGAATGATACGCCATTCTCTTTTGTAATGCCTGGCATCCAAGAAATGTTGCAAATCATGCTTCTCTTGGAAAGACTAAGGATTACAGAGACTGGAATTCACATACCTGGTGAGAGCAACTACACTTGAGATCATGTAGGGTCCTTCACAGATTGAAAAAATAATATCCACTGTTCATCAGGAACTAGATGGTAATATTGTATCATCCCCTGTTATGAGAAAAAATTAATAAAAAATGTAAGCATGATTTTTCCACAAATGGCTTCTTAGTGACCTCCATACTGCTGCATTTAAATATTTAAAACATATTCATACAATATGAACATGGATTTCTAGTTGGTTCTGACAAGAGAGTGGAAGTATATGGAAATGTTATATCAATTTTCTTGTTGGCATAAAAGAAAAATATATAAAGCAGCACTAATGATTTATATGATCACAGTCTATAAATATCCCAAACATCTGTTAGCTTGTCATGCCATGGGGGCTTGCGTAGTGCTGTGATGCTGAAAGCTATGCCACTAGTATCTCAGATATAAGCAGAGCCACCCAAGATGGCCAGGTTTCAGCTGAGCTTCCAGACTATGCTAGACCAGGGAGAAGTGGCTGACAGTCCACTACCCTCAAAATTAGTTATTGACAAACCTATGAATAGCAAAGAAGCACTGTCAAATATAATGCCAGAAAATGAGCCCCATCACCCGGCTGGAAGGCATTCAAGAAATGACTGGGGGAGGTTTGCTTCCTCAAAGTAGAGTTAACCTTACTGATGGGAATAGAATAAAGTCCCAGGGCCCTCCTTTTTCTGATATGACATGACTCAAAATGAAAAGGAACATAGTTATTGCAACATCGGGATCAAACAAATATGTAGTGTACACAGCACAGTGTTGGCTAGTGTTTTGTTGTGTTGTACATAAGGTTGCTACAAACTGGATTTGTCTCAACAGCACCTAACAAGAAGTCTATAAATATATGTCCCAACAAATATGGACATTTTTTCATGGATTTTAGTAACAATAAGTAAAATAGAGATGTAGGATTCTACCGTTAGAAGACTCTAGATGCAGGATTCTGGGTTTAGATTTTAAGTATATTCTATCACAATATCTGTCTAGGAACACGTTTCTCAGTCTCTCCAACCTCAGTTTGTCATTATGTCATTACACTTATAAACATTAAAGAATATCTTCCTCAGAAGTTTTGTTAAGATTAGTTAGACAAACTATGTAGTAGATTTAACAGAATATATAACACAAGCTAAATATTCAAAATATCTTAGCTAAGAATAGTATTCCCCTTCTAAAACTCCAGGAAGTTTTGATGAGCTATTAGAAGTAAATAAGAGGATTAATCAAAATACTATAATTATTTTAGTTATATTTACCATTCTTATTTCCAATATTATTCCAGAAACACATTAAAAGAGTGAAAATAGAAACACTTTCCATGTGCTGACATTGAGTAAAATGTGTTTGTCCAAATATAGTAAAAATTAAATTTTTTTATAAATATGTACAAAGTATTTCCTTGATTCAATACATTTTAAATAACTTAATTATTGTAGAATATTTGCTATGTTGAGGTGAAGTTATATAAGTAATAACTTACATTCATATTTCAAATACACATCAATGACATTATATAACAGAAATTCTTCCTAGTCATAGTATTGCTTTTATTTTGCTATTTTTTCATTCATCATGTTAGAATTTCAGTGAGTAGAGCTATTCAATGAACTACCTATGTGTTTATTTTTATTTCTGATATCATATCAATGTAAAAAATATATATTTTACTGATTAATATTGACATCTGAAAATAAATGTGAATATCTTAGAGCATGCACACCCATATATGTGTATATATAATATATAATATATTTTATATTATATATATTATCTATACATATAGATTATATATATGTGTGTATATATATATATATATATATATATATATATATATATGCACACACATTTTGTTTTTGTTTTTGTTTTTGTTTTTGCAGTATTAGGGGTTGAACCCAGGGCCACACACATGATAAGCAAGTGCTCCACCATTGAGCAGCACAACCAGCCCCTTTCTTATTTACTTTTTTATTTTGAGACAGGATCTTGCTAAATTGCATAGGCTGCCTCTGGCCTTGAACTCACAACACTCCTGACTCAGCTTCCCAAGTTACTGGGATTATAGGCATGAGCCATAGGATCCAGCCATGTGCATATATTGTGACCACATTTTTTAATTTGGCTTCACAGAAAAATATTATTGAAAAAAAAATGTCATTTAAGCAGCCAACCATTTTAGACAACAAATTCTAACTGATAATATTTGAAAAGTACATAAATATATTTCTCCTTATTAGAATATAAGCTTCACAAATTCATAAATTTTGTTTACATTATTCTTGCAGAGACTACAATTTGTTTCTGATGCAAAGAAAGTTAACAGAAAATTTTAACTGAATAAACAAATAAAAAGGCATGATATTTGTAAGCTGCAAATTCACAAAATATCAAAGAAGATATATAGTGATTGTAGTAATTCTGGCTATGTAAAATTAAATTCACAATTTATGCAATTTAATTATGTGCTGTGTAAGATATCCTGCCATTGAAAACCCTATGAACAGCAGAGAAGCACTGACAATAGTGTTTCCCCAGTTGTACAGAGGGTCGCTATGAGTCGGATACCAACTCGACAGCACCTAACAACAATAACAACAACATGTAATATATCAGCCTATATTAAAAATTATTGAATTAGCAATTAACCACTCTGAAGAAATTAAAGACCTATATGGAATAAAGTCAAATCATAATAGATTTGAAATATTTAGAATGGGTTTATTTTTAGCAAAACATTAAGAAACAATGTTCCTCCTAATACATAGGAGGAAGTGGTTTACTATTTTAATAACATAATTATAATTAGTCAAATACTTTTGCTAGGGTGTGTTTCAAACTAATTTCTATATTAAAGACAATTAAAATCAGTAATACATCTCACAGATTTTTTTTCCTTAACATTTTCTATTGTTACTTTTCAATGGACAAAATACAGTATTACTCAGGTAATTTGATTTATGTTGTAGGACTTAAAGTATACTTAGATTAAATTATTGTAATAAAATTATATAAAGGACTATTTGAAAGCTCTTTATTGAAGTGTAATATGCATAATATAAAAATTTATAATTTTAATTGCACAAATCCATTAGTTTTAGGAAATTGAGTTTTGCAACCATTACCAAAATCTAATTTCAGAATATTTTATCACCCCAAAAGATTCTTCTTGCCCTGTGCACAATCCCTATTCCACTCACAAACCCAAGTAACTACTAGTCTACTTTATGACCTCATAGATCACCTTCTTTGAGACTTTTCACAAAAGTGGAATCACATATCATATGGTCTTTTCATATAGCTTCTCTAATTTTGCATAACGTTTTTGATACTTATAGTTTGTATTCTTTTCTACAGCTTATATTTTATTTCTCTTAATTGTGAAATAATATTTGCTATGTTTTATATCAGTTTACTCCAATGATCCTTGTAGGAAAGGGTTGACCCCTGGCATGGCACTATTGAGAATTATGGAACATTTAAGAAAAGGGGCCTAGGGAGAGGTTTTTGCTCACTGGGGACATGTTTTTGAAGGAGCCTCTAACCCTAATTCAATCTCTTTCTCTGTTTTGCTCCCCAGCTCATGTTGAAGTAAGTAGTTTTTGTTCTGCCTTGGGCCTCTGTCAAAGTGGGAGCCATAGACCCAAAGCATGGAGCCAATGCATTACAGCCTGAAACCTCTGAGACTGTGAGCCCAAATAAACCTTTTG
Source organism: Pedetes capensis (assembly GCA_007922755.1). Classification (NCBI taxonomy): domain Eukaryota; kingdom Metazoa; phylum Chordata; class Mammalia; order Rodentia; family Pedetidae; genus Pedetes; species Pedetes capensis. The sequence goes on from VMDO01019988.1 coordinate 33,815, forward strand.
TCTTTAAAGGTTGATTAGCTCAGGTATTTGTTACAGTATTGAAAAGCTAACTCAGTATTCTATTATATGAACATACATATTTTGTTCATCCCTCCATTAATGGAACATATGAATTGTTCCTAATGTTTGGCTATTAACAATGCCAGCATAAACATTTGGGGTGCCAATGTATATGGAGTTCTTGTTGGTTAATTTTGTTCATGTATTTTACTTGCATTTGCAAAGAACACTTAATGAACTCCTCACTTTGCCATTATAGATAGTGAAAAAATTCTTGAAAACACAGTAATAAAGTAATTTGAAGAGAAATAAAGGGGAAAAAAGAGACAAAACATTAGTGAAGACTTGATGGTTGATGGATTTTACTATTGATTTTTTACTGAGAAAAAATCATAATGGAACTAAATGTTTGACTTCTCGCTAATAGTCAAGATCCAGTGACATGATTCTTGACTATATTTCATTCACTTAAAATAATTGGATAGAATCAACAGAGATACTCTTAATTGTATATAGTTACATTATTTTTAAATCCCAGCTGACAATCTCTGCATTTTGGTTTAATTTATTCCTTTTCCATTTAATGTGGTCATTGAGATGACTGGGTTTACATCTCCCTTTTTATTATTTTGGTATTTGCAGAAAGTAATCAATTCTGTTTACACTCTGAAAATGCCCATTCTCTCTATATTTCATCTAACATTCACTTAGTATTTTTCCAGATTCTGCCTGATTGTAAGTGACAAATTTCAATTTATCTGAGTTAACAAAGAGACAGCCTGCAGCTGTAGCCCTGTGGCATCCGATCCCATCAGATCTCGGAAGCTAAGCAGGGTCGGGCCTGGTTAGTACCTGGATGGGAGACCTCCTGGGAACACCAGAAGCTGTAGGCTTGGGAGAAGGACCTGGCAACCCCCTCCCAAAAAGCAATCTGCCATTGAAAACCCTATGAACAGCAGAGAAGCACTGATAATAGTGTTTCCCCTGTTGTACAGAGGGTCACTATGAGTCGGATACCGACTCGATGGCACCTAACAACAACAACAACAACAACAAAGAGACAAACACAGAAAAAAAGACTTCATTTGTTCACATTACTGAAAGGTTATCAGAGCTACTTCTAAAGTCTCAAATGTCTTATAGACGACTCTTTCTATCCATCTCCACTTTCTCTGTATGCTTTTATTTCAATAGTAAAGAGATTAATATTAGATACAGGCTTATATCCCACCTGCTTGATGGCTACAAAGGGAAATGATCACATTTTTTCCCGAAGTTTGAACAAAAGTCCCAATACTGATCAACATCGACTGAGTTCCAACATTAGGGCTGGAGGACTGGGTTAATCTTATTGGTTAGGCACATATCCCTAATCATCATGGGAGCCAAGCATTATTTTATTTTACTTTATTTTATTTTATTTTATTTTATTTATTTATTTTTGCGGTACTGGGGTTGAACCCAGGGCATCACACCTGCATGCTTTGCAAGTACTGGACCACTGAGCTGCGCCCCCTGCCAATTTTTTTTTTTTTTTGAGACAGGGTCTCACTAAATTATGCAGACTGCCTCTGGTATCGAACTTGCGATCCTACCGCCTCTGCCTCCTGAGCCCCTGGGATTACAGGCGTGCTCCTCCGCATTTGGCGCTGGAGCCAAGCAGTACTATCAATCTTTTTGGGAACCATAAATTTCTTAAAAGTAAATTGACATGTATATGGAAAAAAGGATGCTGGAGTGGCAAGAACCACAGCTTTGTATTCTGCCACTCCATGATCCTTTTTAATCTTTCATTATTAATTAGGCTTTTCTTGGTATGACAGAATTTAAATGTTGGTGTAAGTGTCCTTACTGATTGTACCTATCCAAATCATTCAATAACTCTAAATTTTGAGACAGGGCTCTACTGTGTAGGTTACTCTGGCCTCAAATTTGCAATCCTCTTGACTCAGCCTCCTCAGCACTTGGATTACAGGTGTGTGCCATCACACTTAGCTTCTGGATCACCCTCTATAAGAGAGTTCCAGCAGTTTCCATAAGATAATAGAATATTATATTTCCCCTTAAATTTAAATGAGGAAAGAGTGACAGGTTGCACAGCTCCCAAATGTTTTCACATATGTGTATGTGTGTGCTTATACACACAAATATATTTACATCTTTGAGTATAACCCATTCCATGTGTACTTCTTGTAATGGGCTGAAAACCTTCCTATGAAGACATTAGCTCTAGATTCTTTCCCATTGAGTATGGGTGGGAATTATAACTATTCTGACCAAAAGAGTGTGGCAGATTTGGTCCTATGTAATTTTTGTAACTAAGTCACAAAAATGATACACCTTTTGCCCAGCTCTTCCTTTCAGACCTAAATCCAAATACCATGTTGTAAGCAAGCCTAGACCATATTAAAGGTCATGTATAGAAGTTTTGACCACAGCATCATGGATGATCCCATCTACCCCAAGGTCCAAGTGCCAAATGTGTGAGTTGTTATGATGCTGTGAGATGTTATGAGCCTTCAAATCATTGCTCTTCCCAGAGTTTGAGTTGTCTCATCCAATGTCAAGTAGAGCAGAGCAAACATTTCCATTGAGTCATGCTCAGGCTGATGACTTATTGTTGTTTTTAGGTGCCATCGAGTTGAGTCTAACTCATAGTGACCCTATGTACAGCAGATCGAAACACTTCCCCATTCTGTGCCAGGCAAACAATCTTATTTAAGTTTAAGCCCATTGTTGTAGACACTGTGTCTATCCATCTGGTGGAGGGTTTTCCTCTTTTGCGTTGACCTGCCACTCTCCCAAACATGATGTCCTTCTCCAGGGATTGATCTGTCCTGACTACATGTCCGAAATATGTAAGATGCAGTCTGGCCATTCTTGCTTCCAAGGAGCACTCTGGTTGCACTTCTAGGACAGATCTGCTGGTCCTTTTGGCAGTCTATGGTATATTCAAAAGATGTCTCCAGAACCATAATTCAAAAGCATCAATTCAATTCTTTTTCTGTCTCTCTTGTTCAATGTCCGCTTTCACAACCATATGATGCCACTGACAATACCATGGCAAGAGTCAGACGCACTTTCGTCTTCAATGTGACATCTTTGCTTTTCAATACTCTAAAGAGATCTTTTGCCACAGCTTTTCCTAGAGCAATGCATCTTTTGATTTCTTGACTGCTGCTTCCAAGGGTGTTGAGTATAGAGCCAAGCAAAGCAAAATCTTGGACAACCTCATTCTTTTCTCCATTTATTGTGAAGTTGAGTGCTGACCCAGTCATAAGGATTTTTGTTTTGTTGGTGTTTAGTCAAAACCCATATTGAAGGCTATGATCTTTGATCTTCATCAGTAAATATTTTAAATCTTCTTCACTTTCAGCAAGCACAGTTGTGTCATCTACATAATGCAGGTTGTTAATGAGTCTTCCTCTAATCTTGATGCCACGATCTTCCTCATAACATCCAGCTTCTCGGATTATTTGCTCAGCATATAAATTGAAGAGATAGGGTGAAAGTACACAGCCCTGATGCACACGTTTCTCAACTTTAAACCACTCAGTGTTTCCTTGTTCGATTCGAACAACTGCCTCCTGGTTCATGTACAGATTTCTCATGAGCACAATGAGGTGTTCTGGTATTCCCACTTTCCAAAGTGTTACCCATAATTTGTTATGATCCACACAATCAAATGCTTTTGCATAGTCAATAAAGCATAGATAGACATATTTCTGATATTCTCTGCTTTCAGCTAATATCCACCTGACATCAGCAATGATGTCCTTGGTTCCCCGCCCTCTTCTGAATCCTGCTTGATTTTCCAGTAATTCCCTCTCTATACACTGCTACAGTAGCTTCTGAATGATCTTTAGTAGAATTTTGCTGGTGTGTGATATTAATGATATTGTCCAATAGTTTGCACATTCAGTTGGATCCCCATTTTTGGGAATAGGCACAAATATGGATCTCTTCCAGTCAGTTGGCCAAGTAGCTGTTTTCCAAATCTGTTGGCACAAACATGTTAATACCTCCAGTGCTGCATCTGTTTGTTGAAACATCTCTATTGGTATCCCATCAATTCCTGGAGTCTTGTGTTTCGCCAGTTCTTTCAAGGCAGCTTCCACTTTGTCCTTCAACACCATTGGTTTCTCTTTGTATGCAACCTCTTGAAATGGTTGGTCATCTACCAATTCTTTCTTGTATAATGACTCTGAGTATTCTTCCCATTTTCTTTTGATGTTTCCTGCATCATTTAATATTTTCCCTGTAGAATCTTTCACTACTGCCACTTGAGGCTTGAATTTTTTCTTCACTTCCTTAAGCTTGAGAAACACAGAGCGTATTCTTCCCTTTTGGTTTTCTGCCTCCAGCTCCTTGCACATGTTATTATAATATTTGTTTTTGTCTTTTCGAGCTGCCTTCTGAAATCTTAACTTCCTCATGTCTTACTTTTGCTTTAGCTGCTCAATGTTTGAGGGCAAGGTCCAGTGTATCTTTTGGCATGTTATTTGGTCTTTTCTTTTTTTCTTGTCTTTTTAAGAACTTTTTGCTTCCTTCTTGAATGATATCTTTTATGTCATGCCACAACTCTTCTGGTCTCATATCATTTGTGTCTAATGCATTAAACCTATTTTTGAGGTGGTCTCTGAACTCAGGTGGGATATACTCAAGGTCATACCGTGGCTCTCGTATACTTGTTCTAATTTTCTTCAGCTTCAGTTTGAACTTGCATATGAGAAGTTGATGGTCTGATCCACAGTCAGCACCTGGTCTTGTTTTGACATTTTGTACTGAGCTTTTCCATCGTCTCTTT
>VMDO01019989.1:0-38521 GCA_007922755.1 Pedetes capensis
AGTGAATGAACACAAGGTCAGAAAGAGAAACACCACATGTTCTCACTCATATGTGGGAGCTGAATCAAAATTATAAGAAGGAAAAAATCCTACACAAAGGTCAGATCATAATAAAAGGAAAAAATTCTAAGAATGGTATTATTATAGATGGTCTAGAAAATGCATGTAATAGTTCTAACAAGGTAAAAAGAAAGTTCACTATAGAAAAAAGTTTCTATCTTAAACAGAACTGGAACCCAAGGATATATAGAAAAATATTACCATAAAAAAACAAGCAAATGGTAGAGAAGTCTTTGATGGGGGGGGGGGTGGCATGGTGGAGGAAGAATACAAGAGAATAAGGGGGAAAGTATATAAATAATGTACAACAAAATGAATATATTGAAATGTTACAACAAAAAGCATGTTGGAATGAATCACATTAAGGTGTTCATTAAAAATTTCCAATAAAAAAAGAAAAAAGAAAGAAATAAGCAGTAGAAAAAAAAAGAAAAACCTATGAATAGCAGAGAAGCACTGACACAGTGGCAGGCATAGCACAGTGTCAGGGAGTGTTTCATCTATTGTATATAGGGTCACTATAAGTTGGACCTGACTTGTTGCCACTAACACAGCACATAACATATGGATAAAAACACAAGGCCCTCACACTTCTGTCAGTTTGTCACACTGTAGGGGCTTGTGTATTGTAATGAGGCTGAAAGCTATGTCACTGGTATCTCAGATACCAGCAGGGTTACCCATGGTGGACAGGTTTCAGCTGACCTTCCAGACTAAGACAGACTAGGGAGGAGGCACTGGTGAACCACTCCTGAAACAACTAGACTTTTCATTGCAAATACATTTTTTCAACAACATAAATGGAGACTACACACACGGACTTCACCAGAGGGAACACACAGGCATCAAATTTACTATATGTGTGGAAAGAGACGATGGAAAAGCTCTATACCAAATGTCAAAACAAGACCAGGTGCTGAGTGTGGATCAGACCATCAACTTCTTATATGCAAATTCAAACTGAAGATGAAGAAAATTAGAACAAGTATATGAAAGCCATGGTATGACCTTGAGTATATCCCACCTGAGTTCAGAGACCACCTCAAAAATAGATTTAATGCTTTAGACACAAATGACAGGAGAACAGAAGAGTTGTGGCATGACATAAAAGATATCACTCAAGAAGGAAGCAAAAGTTTCTTTAAAAGACAAGAAAAAAAGAAAAGACCAAATTACATGTCAAAAGAGACAGTAGAACTTGCCCTTTAATGTCAAGCAGCTAAAGTAAAAGGAAGATATGATGAAGTTAAGGAACTAAACAGAAGATTTCAGAAAGCAGCTCAAGAAGAAAAAAACAAATATTACAATGACATGTGCAAGGAGCTGGATGGAGCCAGAAAACCAAAAGGAGAGAACATGCTCTGTGTTTCTCAAGCTTAAGGAAGTGAAGAAAAAATTCAAGCCTCAAGTGGCAGTAGTGAAAGATTCTACAGGGAAAATATTAAATGATGCAGGAAACATCAAAAGAAGATGGGAAGAATACACAGAGTCATTATACAAGAAAGAATTGGCAGATGACCAACCATTCCAAGAGGTTGCATTTGAAGAGGAACCAATGGTGTTGAGGGACAAAGTGGAAGCTGCCTTGAAAGAATTGTTGAAACACAAGCTTCCAGGAATTGATGGGATACCAATAGAGGTGTTTCAACAAAGAGATGCAGCACTGGAGGTGTTAACATGTTTGTGCCAACAGGTTTGGAAAACAGCTACTTGGCCAACTGACTGGAAGAGATCCATATTTGTGCCTATTCCCAAAAAGAGGGGATCCAACTGAATGTGCAAACTATCAGACAATATCATTAATATTACACACAAGCAAAATTCGACTAAAGATCATTCAGAAGTGACTGCAGCAGTATATAGACAGGGAATTACCAGAAAATCAAGCGGGATTCAGAAGAGGGCAGGGAACCAGGGACATCATTGCTTATGTCAGATGGATATTAGCTGAAAGCCGAGAATATCAGCAAGATGTCTACCTATGTTTTATTGACTATGCAAAGGCATTTGATTGTGTGGACCATAACAAATTATGGATAACACTTCTGAAAATGGGAATACCAGAATACCTAATTGTGCTCATGAGAAATCTGTACATGAACCAGGAGGCAGTTGTTCAAATAGAACAAGGAAACACTGCGTGGTTTAAAGTTGAGAAAGGTGTGCGTCAACGCTGTATACTTTCACCCTGTCTCTTCAATTTATACACTGAGCAAATAATCTGAGAAGCTGGACTTCATGAGGAAGAATGTGGCATCAAGATTGGAGGAAGACTCATTAACAACCTGCGTTATGCAGATGATACAAGTCTGCTTGCTGAAAGTGAAGGGGATTTAAAACATTTACTGATGAAGATCAAAGATCATAGCCTTCAATATGGATTACGAATAAATATCAACAAGAATAAAATCCTTACATCTGGGTCAGCATGCAACTTCACAATAAATGGAGAAAAGATTGAGGTTGTCCAAGATTTTGCTTTGCTTGGCTCTATAATCAACACCTGTGGAAGCAGCAGTCAATAAATCAAAAGACACATTGCTCTAGGAAAAGCTGTGGTAGAAGATCTCTTTAGGGTACTGAAAAGCAAAGATGTCACATTGAAGACGAAGGTGCGTCTGACGCATGCCATGGTATTTTCAGTGGCATCATGTGGTTTTGAAACCTGGACATTGAACAAGAGAAACAGAAAAAGAATTGATGCCTTTGAATTGTGGTGCTGGAGATGTCTATTGAATATACCATGGACTGCCAAAAGAACCAACAAATCTGTCCTAGAAGAAGTGCAAGCAGAGTGCTCCTTGGAAGCAAGAATGGCCAGAGTGGGTCTTACATATTTCGGACATGTAGTCAGGAGAGATCAGTCCCTGGGAAGGACATCATGTTTGGGACAGTGGCAGATCAACACAAAAGAAGAAAACCCTCCACAGATGGGTTGACACAGTATCTGCAACAATGGGCTTAAACATAAATAAGATCATTTGCCTGGCACAGAATCAAGAAGTGTTCCGATCTGCTATACATAGGGTTGTTATGAGTTGGACTCGACTCGACGGCACTAACAACAACTCTGTTGGTGGGACTGTAAGTTGATTCAACCACTTTGGCAATCAATATTAAGATACCTCAGAAAACTAAAAATTGAACTGCCATATAACCCAGCTATACCACTACTGGGAATATATCCAAAGAAAGATGCATCATCATATTAGAGAGACACCTGCATCTCCATATTCAATGCAGAACTTTTCACAAATAGCAAGGATATGGAACCAACCAAGGTGCTCACCAACAGAAGAATGGATTAAGAAAATTATGGTACATATACACAACAGAATACTACTCAGCAATAAAAAATAATGTTATTTGTAGCAAAATGGATGGAACTGGAGAACATCATCTTAAGCAAATGAACACAGCTCAAAAAGAGAAATACCATATATTCTCACTCATATGTGGGAGCTGAATCTTACTCAAAGGAAGAAAAAAATCCTAGCTCCAAATTGACATATTAAAAAAAGCACAATTAAATTTAGCAAAGAACGGACAATAATATAAAGATGGAAAGAAGGAAAGAGGGAACTATCAAAGGGAGGCAAACATTGTGGGAGGTGGGATGGGGAGGAGAATCAATGTAGAGTGATAAAGGGCGAAAGGATAGTTTCAACGTAAACAACACAACTTCATAAGTACATTGGAAAAATAGAGGAATATAACCCAAATATGCATTTGAGTTTTACTACGTATTAATCATAAGGCTCCATAAACTTTGTAAGTTGATAAAAGTTAATCAAAAGCGATGTAATAGTTGCATAATGGAAAAAGCCAATTCTGTATTACTCTGTACCCCACCATTATTTACCAATAAAGGGAGAAAAAAAAAAAAAGAAAACGAAATGCCATACGGAAAAGGAGCTATTGTTTCAAGAACAAAATAAGTGTAATCTCTTGTATTCACATTAAAATTCAAATAAATATAAGAATTAAATAGGTACTTAAAATATACTTGAATTTAGGAAAATCCTGTTCATTAAATACAGCTGTGAGAGACCAATCTATCTTATTTGTCTGAGACCCAAATCAATCAAATGTGACTAATACCCAAATTGTAAACACTAATGTAAAATAAATAAATAATGAAGGAAGAGCAATAGAAATAGCAAACACCTTGATAAACAGACTTCTCTTTTGTTCTTTATTTTTTAACAAGATAGGTCTTTTTTTTTTTGAAATGTGGTCTCACTGTGTTACTCAAATTCCTAGGCCCACATGAGGCTCCTGTTGAGTCTCCCAAGTAGCTGGGACTACAGGAATGTGCCACACCACCATGGCTGTGTAATCTCAAAAGAAAAAATTATGGCATCACCTAGGAGAAAGAGCTTGAAGTATACAGATGTGACATCTATGAAAACTGTAACATAAAGATAAATGGAACATATATGTCTAAGAACAAGGAAACAGCCTGGTTTAAAGTTGAGAAAGGTGTGCATCAGGGCTGTACGCTTTCATCATATCTCTTCAATTTATATGCTGAGCAAATAAGCCGAGAAGCTGCCCTTTATGAGGAAGAGTGTGGCAACAGGATTGGAGGAAAACTCATTAACAACCTGTATTATGCAGATGACATAACTCTGCTTGCTCAAAGTGAAGAAGACTTAAAACATTTACTGATGAAGATCAAAGATCACAGCCTTAAATATGGGTTGTGACTAAACATCAACAAAACAAAAATCCTTACAACTGGACCAGTATGCAACAATAAATGGAAAAAAGTTTGTGGTTGTCCAAGATTTTGCTTTGCTTGGCACTATAATCAACACCTGTGGTGGCAGCAGTCAAGAAATCAAAAGACATATTGCTCTAGGAAAAGCTGCTCTAGGCAAAAGATCTCTTTAGAGTATTGAAAATCAAAGATGTCACATTGAAGACAAAGGTGTGCCTGACTGACGCCATGGTATTTTCAGTCGCATCATATGGTTGTGAAAGCTGGACATTGAGCAAGGGAGACAGGAGAAGAATTGATGCTTTTGAATTATGGTGCTGGGGATATCTACTGAATATACCATACTGCCCAAACAACCAACAGATCTGTCCTAGAAGTGGTGCAATCAGAGTCCTCCTTGGAAGCATGAATGGCCAGACTGTGTCTTACATATTGTGGACATGTAGTCAGGAGAGATCAATGCCTGGAGAAAGCCATCATGTTTGGTAGAGTGGCAGGTCAATGAGAAAAAGGAAAACCCTCCACCAGATGGATTGACACAGTGTCTGGAACAATGGGTTTACACATAAATAAGATCATGTGCCTGGCACAGAATGAAGAAGTGTTTCAATCTGCTGTACATAGGGTAGCTATGAGTTGGACTCAACTTGTGACCTCACCCAACAACAACAACAAAACACTAGGGACATGAACTATGTCATGTTCTTCCTTCAATGAAGTGTGTCTTTGGGGAAAGTAACTTGCTAACTCCAAAGTATTCTCAATTGTAAAACTGAGTGACTTAGATAAAAGGCTTGTAAATATTCTAGACATCTCCTTCCCACCGTTCCTTCCCCTATTAACTGAATATAATTATTAAACTGTTAAATGTTTCAGATGCAAAAATGAGCACTGTATAATGTAGTAATGACTACAAACATTATAGTCCCTCTGTTAATTTTTCCCTTTGCTGTGTAGAATCTTTTCAATTTGATGCTATCACAATTGTCAATTCTTGTTATTTCCACAAGCTATTGAAATCCTATTAAAAAAAGCCAGTGCCGATTTCTATGCCTTGAGTATTTCATCTATGTTTTCTTCTAGTTTCCAAGTTTCAAACAGTAAATTAATGTTTTTGTCCATTTGGAGTTGATTTTGGTACTTGGGTTTTGATCATATTTTAGACTTCTACATGTGGATATCCAGTTTTTCCAGAACCACTTATCAAAGAGGCTATCTTTGACATATATACACAAGGGAATATTATTTAGCCATTATAAAGAACAAAATCATGGATGGAACTGGAGAACATTATGTTAAGTGAAATAAGGCAAACTTAAAAGAACAAGTAACACATATTAACCAGTGAGAGTGTGAAGAAGACAAATATGGATAATTGGAGGGAGAATAAGTATGATCAAGGTACTTTATATGTATGTATAAAAATGTCATAATGAAATTCATTCCTCTACAATTAATATGTTGTTGTTGTTGTTGTTGTTGTTGTTGTTAGGTGCCGTCGAGTCGGTATCTGACTCATAGCGACCCTCATAGGGTTTTCAATGGCTGACTGTTTCGGGATTGCGTTGGGAGTGGATTGCCAGGTCCTTCTCCCATTTTTGCGGTGCTGGGAATTGAACTCGGGACCTCAGAGACTGCAGCACAGTGCTCTACCAACTGAGCTAAATCCCAGTATTTAAAAAAATAATAGTCCCTGTTCTTGTGAACTTAGCATAAACTAACAGACAAAATAAATGACCAATTATAGTGGTTTTCATGACTATAGGTAGTGAAAGAATCCTTGTCTGAGGAAGTGACATTTGCCCAATTTAAAGATTAAAAGTCAGCATTAGAAAAGGGAACAGTGTGCAAAGGCACACTGTGGGTTGCAATGTAAATTAGTACTGCCAGAAAGGAAAACAGTATAGAAGTCCCTCAAAAAATTAAAAAAATTAAAAATCACATAACTATGTATAGATCATAAGGAAATGGAATCAGTCTGTCAAAGAGACATCTGTGCCCTCGTATTTATTCAGAACTACTCACAAGAGTTAAGAAATGCAAAGAACCTAAGTGCTCATCAACTAATAAATGGATAAACTGTGATATTTGTTAATAATGGAATATCATTTGGCTATGAAAAAGGACGGAATCCTGTCATTTGCTACAACATGGATAGAACTATAGACCATTGTGTTACATGAAAAAAGCCAAACAGAAAGGTAAATATTGTATGATCTGACTCATAAGTATAATCTTAAAAAGTTGATGTCATAGAAATTGAGAATAAACTGGTAGTTTCCAGAAATTAAGGACTGCAGAGGGGAGGAAGGGATAGAGAAATGTTGAGCAATTGTTATTAACTTACAGTTAAATATAAGTGAGAAATTCTGGTGCACTATTACATCGTTGAGTGACAATAGATAACAATAATGTACTGTACATTTCAAAAAGCCAGAAGGAAAGATTTTAAAAGCTTTTACTGTAAATAAATGGTAAATACTTGAGGAGACAGGTATTTTCAAATTGATTTAAACATTACAGAATCTATACCTGTATGGAACCATTATTTTATGTACATTGATATGTACAACTTTTATGTATTTATGTATCAGTTAAAGTAAATTGAATTTAAGCTTAAAAATAAAAATAATAAGTATTTAACTAAAAATAATAGTATTTAACTAAAAATGAGGATTGAGAACAAAAGTTGATGGAAGTAGAGAGAATAAATCCAACTATATAAAAATTTGTATTTAATTCAAGTGCAATGGAAAGTTGCTGATGAGACTAAGGCAGGGAAGTGAGAGGATATGATTTACATTTCAAACAATTGATCTCATTGTTGAATTGTAGAAAGATAAGCTCCAGACAAAGAGATACAGTATGGGAAATTGCACTATTCCAAGCAAGAGGTGACAGGAAAGTGTAGTAGGGATAGTTAGAATGGTGATTAGGGACTGTTGTTGTTGTTGATGTTGTTGTTGTTAGGTGCTGTTGAATAAAGTCTGACTTATAGAGATCATAGGTACAACTGAACAAAACACTACCTGGCATTGTGTTATGCCCAGCGCTATTGTCAGGGCTTCTCTGCTTTTCATAGGATTTTTGATGGCTCATTATTTTGGGAATGGGCCAGTGGATCCTTCTCCCAAGACTACAGTACCTGGTATTCCCAGGAGGTATCCCATCCAACAACTATCCAGGCTGACTCTGTTTAGCTTCACAAGACCAGCCAGGATTGGACCACAGTGTGGTATATAATGTATTAAGTGTCTTAATCACTTGCATTTTAAATGTACCTTGGAGAAAGAAGTATGGGTATTTGCTGATAGGTAAATGTAAAAAATGATGCAAGGGGAGATATTAGAAGGAATTCCTAGGATTTTTGTCTTAAACTACTGGGTAGATGGTGCCACTGAGTGTGAAGGAGACATTGGTGAAAGACATCAGTGTCTTAAGTGTCTTAATCACTTGCAAGTGTCTTAATCACTTGAATTTTAAATACACTGGGAGCAAGAAGTATCAGTATTTGATCTTAGATAGAGGCAACAGGAGATATTGGAAGGAATTCCTAGGCTTTGGGATTGAACAACTGGGTAGATGGTGCTACTTAATGTGAAGGTGTGGCCAGTGAGAGCGATCAGTGTGGAGGGTGGTGGGACGTATGGTGATCGTGAGTTCTATTTTGATCTGTTTTAAGTGGAAATGACTGTGAGTCTGTCTACTGGGGGTATCAAGTTGTCATTGGGTTTTTGAGTTTGGAGCTGAAAAAAATGGTCTAGAGATAAAATATATTTTAAGCCATTGGAACAAACTGTTGTTGTTAGGTGCCATCGAGTCGGTGTCCGACTCATAGAGACCCTATCTACAACAAGCGAAACACTATAGTCAGTGCTTCTCTACTGTTCATAGGGTTTTCAATGGTGGACTGATTTTTTGGAGTGGGTTGCCAGGTCCTTCTCCCAAGCCTACAGCACCTGGTGTTCCCAGGTGGTCTTCCATCCAAGTACTGACCAAGCCTGACCCTGGTTAGCTTCCGAGATCTGATGGGATCTGATGCCACAGGGCTATGGCTGCATGCGAGGAATGAACTAAGCCTGTGATAAAACAAAAATAAAAATAAGAAGACTACTGAGAAGTGTAAAGAGCCTGGGACCAAGTTTCTAGAACCATTAGGATAACAAAACAAAATAACACAAAACAAAAACAAACCTAAAAAATGTGAGGGTTTAACAAGTAAAAGAAAAGCAGGGCATGAGGTGGCACATGCCTACAATCTCAGAACTTGGGAAGCTGAGGCAAGAAGATGGATGTGAGTTTGAGGTCAGCCTCTTCTACATAGTCAGTTCCAGACCAGCCTGGGGCTGCAAGATGAAACCCTATCAAAAACAAAACAAAACAAAACAAAACAAACAAACAAAAAAGGCACAGTAAAAACAGGAGAGAGTAAGTATTCTGGAAGCCAAGAGAATAATATAGTATTTCAAGAAAGGAGTTGTCTACCCCATGGGTTGTCACTGACAGGCATATGAAATTAGAAGGGAAGAGAAGCCTTCCTTCCCTTTAAAATAGTCCTCAGTTTCATACCTTAGAGTCTTAGATAGGAGGGTCCTGGCTGACTCCTGCTTTGCCTCCAGGGCATTCCTTCTATTGTTCCAGTGCAAAGTGTGCAGCTTCTCTTCAATGGTACTTATCTCTATAATAATCACAGCCTCTTTGCCAGAACTTATCTAGTCTTCTTCTTGAAACATGGAGCAACTGTTTTCTCTCCAAACTGCACATTTTTCAAATATTCCTGCTCTGCCCTTTGGTCCCTTTTTTTGTCATAATCTGCCTAAAAGCATCCAGTCATAACCTACACATAGCTTCAGTATTATGCTTTTAATATAACCTCTGCCAAGTTAATTACTCCACCACATTATTTTATTTTTTCAGCACTAGGGGATGTTGAGCTCAGGGCCTTTCTTGGATGTGGTAGTCAGTACTCCACTACTAAGTTGTATCATCAGGCCTTTTTAATTTTTTTTTAATTTTTTTTTTTTTTTTTTTTTTTTTTTTTTTTTTTTTTTTTTTTTTTTTTTTTTTTTTTTTTTTTTTTTTTTTTTTTTTTTTTTTTTTTTTGAGACAGGGTCTTACTAAGTTGCCCAGGCTGCCTCTGGCCTTGTACTTACTATCCTCCTGCTTCATCCTCCTGAATGCTGGGATTACAGGCATGTAACATTGTGCCTACTAGTCTACTACTTTTGAAGTTAGCCTTACTCAAATCTTTAGGACATAGGTAAACTACAAATAAACTCTTTTCCAGAATGTAATGCAAATGGCCTCTAGTCCAGTTCCCAATACTGTCCTCATTTTCCTCTGAAACCCTCTGAGCCCTGTCTTTACCATTTGCATTTCTGTCTGCTATGTGGTCTTTAAAACGCTCACCAGACTCACCCCTGAAGCTCTGTTTACAGCATTCTGAGGCTTCTCTCACCCACATCTCTGAACTCTTCCATACTACTCCCACAAGCAAATTCCAACAGCCTAAGAAATACATGGTTAGGTTTCTGCACAGCAACAACCCCACTATTCAGTACTACTTTCCTGTATTAATTAGCTTGTGCATAGGTAGGTCAAAATTCCTGACAGCAACAACTTATGGAAGGAAAGATTTGATAGAGCTCACAGTTCAAAGGATTTCAGTACATAGAAGCAGGGCATGCATGGAGATGGTGCAAGCAGCACAACCTATGGCAAAATACCTCACATCATGGCCATCACAAAGGAAAAGAAGATGACTGGAACTTGGTCCAGGTAAAACCTCTGAAGGCCCACCTTGAGTAATCTACTCCTGTAAGCTGGCTCTCACCTCCCAATGTTGCATAACCTCCCAGGACAGCACTATCAGCTTGGGAACAAGACATCCAAACACATGGCTATTGGGGGACATTTTATATTCAAACCATAACAGCAAGTATAAATAATTCTTGAAGAGTTGTATAAAGATGAATTGAAGAAAAAGGGTAGTGGTACATATCTGGAGGGGGATATGATACTCAGATCACATTCTTGAATAAGAAAGAAAGACATATTTGTGCTAATGGGAAATGTAAGGCAATGGGACAGTTTCATAGTGCAATTAAGAAAGTGAAGCAAGGCTACAGTAGCAGAGCATATGCCCTATGATAAAAGAAAGACTTTTTAAAAAAATAATAGAGAATGAGGTAAAGATGCATGCAGACGTAGGGATGTTGGTACTGTTTGTTGTAGGAAATGAAGATATTTAGATTTTATCACTTAGGTATGATGCAAAATCATGGCTTAAAAGGTAAGGCAGATGTGGGACAAGATCTTTGAGGAGATTGGGCTAATTTCTTGCATATTATAGGAAATTTTAGGAAACACTTACACATAAAGTTGTTCCTAGCATCTGGGAGAGGACTGAAACATGCTGTTGAACAAATAGAGTAGTGGATGGCATTTTAGACATGATAAGGCATCCACTTACAATTAATTCTCAAGTTTTTGCATATAGCATATTTAATTAAAGAACACCTTTTGCAAAAGTGTCTTAAATCCCCAACTATAAAAACGACATTTGCTAGTTTGCTGTAGTCATGGTCTGGAGAATACTATATACCAACAAGATCAAAAGCCAGAAAAAAACAGCTCTGTACATCTTCCAGTGCTCTTAACCCTCCAATTTAAGTGAGAAATGCTGGTGAAGGGAAATTTACTCAATGGAAGTTTGGGGTATGTGTACATTAGAATGTCATCATAACATAGAGATAATCATTTTGCCTAAATTTTATATGAACAAACAAGATACCTATAACACTTATCATTTTTAATTTTTCTGTTATCACCTTAATAAAGCCCTTTTTACTCCTTCGACATGAGACTGTTTTTCTAAAGCCATTTCGTAAGATAGGCATTCTGAGTAAAAATGTTTAAACCTCCTTGTAAGTCTCAGAGTATTGATTATCTTCTAATCTAGTTTTGACTTTGCCTTGAAACTTTAGCCATAAAAGATTTAAAAGATTTTACCCTTTACTAAAAGCTATCATCTGTAATCTTTGCACTCACCCCTTTCAGAATCCAGATGACTGAATGTCACATTCAGTTACCTTTATAAACTCCCAAAATTTCTAATATCAACAACTTGCCTCACTCATCACTCTTCCTTCTCAACTCCCTATTTTTTGTTCATTTTTTGCCCCCCTTGCCACTTCCTGTCTGCAGAGTTTAGGTGGTCAGAGCAGCTAAGCAGCCTTTTGATATCAAACAGCTTTAAAAATCCCACAAGTTTCATTCAGGAAACAGAAAAACATAAAAATGGTGCATGCCAACTATCTGCCCATGTTGCCAATAAATCACTCAGCTAACATTTAGTTTGTCTTCATACTATTATGAGCAACTAGCAGTGGATGGGTTTGCCTGGGTATGTGCCTAGGTGTGTGCATGTGTGTGTGTATGTGCATGTAGGTATCAAAGTAATTTCTTAAGCCTTCAGAAAATACAGTTGTTTTTGCCTCCATTCTTCTTATTTAACCTTTTACAAATAGCCAAAATAATGTATGGATGTGCGATTTTGCTGTCCTTTCCTCTCAGATGCAGGCAATAAAAGTTGATTTGCACTAACAAGCTAAAAGCTCTGAGTGCTTCCAGACTGTGATGCATTCTAGGAGGGAGGGCAGCTATCAGAACCTATGACAGTAGAAAGCACTTGCACAATAGACCCCACAAAGATTTAGAATCCAAGGCTGAGATTCAATCTATTGTTCAGAAGTCAGCTGACATGGAAGAAAAGATTGAAATGAAAATTTGTCAGAGTGGAGACTATCTTCCTGCTTTTTCACTCTTGATTCTGGTAAAGTCTAGATGTACAATGGGCACTGTAATTTAAGCCCTCCCTAATCTCCTCAGTACTCAGGGAGAGGATCTTGATTATAAAAGGTTCAGAATATTACTGATGATAATGCTTAAAACATGCTTGTAAGAAAATAAATGCTAGAAAAATACATGTTAAAATGCAATATGATTATACTACTGGCAGTTGACATTTCCGTTAGCTGTTAAAAAAAAAAAAAAGAAAGAAAAGAAAAGAAGAAATAAAATATAGCCAAAGAAAATGTAAAAATGGAAACATTCCACTGATATTATATATCTGTCTTTCTCATTTGAAATTTCATTTGCAAATACAGTAACTATAGCTGAAAAGATGTTGCCATGACCTTGCATAAAATTATAGGCTAGAAATATGAAGCTTCAATTTACTAACATAGATTAAGCCTCAAGAAAGTATATACAAGACTTCTTAAAAGTTGAATGTTTTCCAGTCTCCAGCGGTATGCAGGATAGAACATAACCCCTATGCAATCACTGTGATAGTTCTGTTCAGGCAGATAAAACTGTGGTCCAAGAAAGAGTGTGGCTGACATGAAGGAATGGTATAGAAGGACAAACATTATCCATATTGACAAAAAGGGTTCCCTATTGTTGCTTCTTGAACTGTCTCCCATCAAACAAAACCAGAAGGGCATAGGACTATCCTAATAAGAATAGAAAAAAAATATATTTGTCAGACCATGAAATCACTTAGTATAGTTCGGAGAGTCATTAGAGTGGTGCTAGTCGAAGAGCTTGAGTTTGGGAGCCAAATAGCTCTCTGTCTGTCTGTCTGTCTGTCTGTCTGTCTGTCTGTCTGTCTCTCTCTCTCTCCATTTGCTCTCTTCTCTCTCTCTCTTTTGGCGGTACTAGACTAACTAGGGCTTAGAACCTGGCAATCCTCCTGTCTCAGCCTGTGAAATTACTGAGATTAC
Source organism: Pedetes capensis (assembly GCA_007922755.1). Lineage (NCBI taxonomy): Eukaryota > Metazoa > Chordata > Mammalia > Rodentia > Pedetidae > Pedetes > Pedetes capensis. Next base: position 13,570 of record VMDO01019989.1, read on the forward strand.
TGAAATTACTGAGGCATGCACAACAGTGCCAGGCTCTTTTTCTTTTAATATAATTTTTAATAAACCCTTTTATGGAATCGTTAGGATTACATGATAATGTATGCAAACTTCTTGCTGCAATCTGTAGCAATCAATAAAAATTACATGTTACTATTGAGAAATTGCAAGCATATATTTTAAAAGTAATAGCATATATAGCCTTGAAGATTATTCACTCCACACCTAAATATATTTTCATAATTGGCAAGCATTCAATAGGAGTGATAGTGGTTGAGTGACAATAGTAATGATAAAAGGGGAGGGATCTGTAATATCTTTGAGTTTGAAACAAACTCTGGTATGGAAATTTGTTTGCACAGATTCGTTGGAGAGTGCTTCCTAAAATGACACCTGTAAGGTGGGAAGGAGGGAAGGAAAGTGGTATAGGCAGAGGAAAAATGCTGAACTGTGATACAGTTGAAACCAGGACTTTAGCAGTGTCAGGGAGCTCCCAGATGCAGGAATGACCTTTCAGAAACACCTCAGCTTGTCTTGAGTGGAGGAAAGTGGGCTGAAGGCCTTTGGACTCTTTAGCAGTCAGTGGATACAGACTACTCCTGCAGAGAAGTGTCATCCTGGCAAGGTAGTAATTTATAAGTTATACCATTACTATAATAATAATAACAGAACAATCACTGCCCAACACAATGCCAGGCATATGATCTTTTATATGTTTAAGCCCATTGTTGCAGACACTGTATTAATCCATCTAGTTGAGGGTCTTCCCTTTTTTCATTGACCTGCCACTCTCCATGCATGATGTACATGCATTTCTCCAAGGATTGGTCCCTCCTGATAACATATTTAAAATACACAAGACACAGTTTGGTCATCCAAGGAGCACTTTGGTTGTATGGCTAGGACAGATCTGTTGGTACTCTTGGAAGGCCATGGTATATTCAGTATTCATTTCCAGCACCATAATTCAAAAGCACCAATTCTCTTCCTGTCTCCCTTATTCACTGCCCAGCTTCCCCAACCATGTGATGAAATTGCAAATACCATGGCTTGAGTCAGCCACACCTTCATCTTCTATGTGACATCTTTACTTCTCAGCACTTTAAAGAGGTCTTTTGCAAAAGCTTTGCACAATGCAATGTGTCTTGATTTCTTGATTGCTGTTTCCATGGGTGTTGATTGTAGAAAGCTCACAATTAACATTCTCAAATTCCAACTTAATGTAATTCACTGAATTATTTTCCTCTATTAATATTTTCAAATGTCAATGGCTTCCAGTTATGATTCTATTCATAGAAATGGGTGCAGATACTACATGTCTGAAGTATATTTTTAAATGTAATTTTGATAGTTCCCTACTGTTTTCCTTCTGTTGTTAGTTGTTGTTAGGTGCCGTCGAGTCGGTATCCGACTCATAGCAACCTCTGTACAACAGGGGAAACACTATTGTTAGTGCTTCTCTGCTGTTCATAGGGTTTTCAATGGCAGATTGACTTTTTTTTGGGAGGGGGTTGCCAGGTCTTTCTCCCAAGCCTACAGCTTCTGGTATTCCCAGGTGGTCTCCCATCCAGGTACTAACCAGGCCCAACCCTGCTTAGCTTCCGAGATCTGATGGGATCGGATGCCACAGGGCTAATGCTGCAGGCTTTCCTTCTGTAGATTGTATAAAATGTTCATTTTGATTTTAGTCTTAGGGAAAAAAGTAAGCTTAAGTAAGTTGCAAGTCCATTAAAAGTAATAAGGGAGATAGAAATCTACTCTAAGTAAATCCTGTGCTAAAGAATTTATCTTTCATGTATTTGCCTCTTCCAGAAGATAGGAAAGATTGTCTTAGCCAATTAACTGAAACCTGAACTAAATGTCATGTCAAACAAATTGAAATTTTTATATCACCAAGACACTTGTTGTTATAAACTTGGCAAGAACACCATAAATTTGTGTAACATGATGAGACATCACTTCCAGAAACTCCACTGTACCTTACTGTAAACAGATTTAAATACAGGCTTATTAAGAAAAAATTTAAAACCAAAAACAAAACAACACCAACAAAAAGTCAGTTACTGATAGTTGCTGGCAAAACAGTTAATGATTCAGATCCTAAAACAGCCGCTCCTGTCTCACAATAAAGAAGAGGCTGGTATTTCACTGTGTCCTTGTTGATGTTGTTAGGTTCTCTCAAGTTGAGTCCAACTCTTAGTGACCCTATGTAAAACAGACGAAACACTCTCCAACACTGTGCAGTGCCTGGCACTATGTCAGTGCTTCTATGCGAATAGGAGAGAACACCTTGTGAATAACACGGTTTTCAGTAGCTATTTTTTTTCAGGATTGTTTCAGGAGTGGGCTGCCAGTTTCTTTTCTCATTTTTGTGGTGCTGGGGATTGAAGCCAGAGCCTCAGAGAGCACAGAGCAGCACTCTACCAGCTGAGCTGAACCCCGGCCTTCATGGCACCTTTACTACTCATTAGGTTAGTAGAGTTGACGTTAGAAGGCCAAGAATTTGTTGGTAGACTTTTCTGGAAATTGTAGGGCCATCCTGGGTCAGGATAGCAACATCCTAGAAGCAGTATTGAGTTGACATAGTTTGTCACTCAACTTCTGTTTTGCCATTAACTAACTGGCTTCCCTTCAGCTCACAGCTTATACTTCTGATTTTGGAGGTTATATTCCTAGAGAAAAGAGGTTTTCTTATTTACTTTCAGTTCTACACTAGGACTAGTAAGATGCCTTATTGCAGTCAGCATTCAGTTATTTGATAAAAATAGCATTCTAATTTCACAACATACATTTTATTCATATTTTTAAAAATTCCACTAAGAAATCTATATGTTTAAATCAGTCAAAAAAGTCCTTATTGAACATTGTGCAGTTACTGTGCTAAATATGTATTGCCTCTTTGTATGGTTTACATGCATACATACATTTTTAATGGTTTTTGAGAAAATAAATGGGCAAAAATTCAAGAGAGTTTGTTGTAGAAAAATGAGCAAAAATGTGTGGTCTGTGTGTGCATAAATTCTCAATGCTTTTTCTTCCAATATTAAATTGGAGATTGACCCCAGAGCCTTCCACACGCTAAGCACATGCAGTAGTATTAAGCTATACACCCGGTCATCTCGATGGTTTTTGAATGAATGTAAAAAAAAAAAAATTCATGGAGGCTGTTTGTTAGAAAAAGTAGAACTCGAGCTTATGTTTTTTGGAAGGCAATGGATATAAAACTAATGACTGACAGTGGAATCCTCAATATTTAAATAGAGACAATCACCTAGTGAAAGAACTTTGCCTTGACAAGGAGCTAATGTACAAGGATTCCCTCTGTCATCTTCATTAGTAGCTTGATCCCCAAGGCATGAGAGAGAGTTTTAAGTAATTATGGCTTCCAGGAGCATTGGTAAATTATCTTCAGGCTGATATTCTGCTTATAATCAGAGTCAATCCCTGGATTTTATACATCATAAAATATGTGAAATCAAGAGAATCTGAGTATGAGATGGGACTTCAGCTGTCTGTAAGTTCATTTTGATATCAACATAAAAAGACAATAACCATAATAATAATGATATGACTACTCTTACTACTACAAATAATAAGCCCAATGATTATGTATTTTATTTTAATACAGAAAGCTTTGGACTGACCAGCACCCAACTCCCCAACTTTGCTTTCTTGATGAGCGATACTCCCATTACTGCTGGCTCCCATTGTTGTGGCCCACCTAACAACAAATCAAAGAAACAGTGTGCTTAGTTTGACTGAAAGCTTTTATGGAAATTTTACAATAAATCCAAGGTTTTAAAGTCTGATTGACCTTTAATTGGTAAATCTGTCAACATGTAGAAGTTGGCAGTAGAGACAAGATGAGATGCAGAAATGTTGTTAGGTGCCATAGAGGACAATATGATTCAGAGTGACCCTGTGTACAACAGAAAAAAGCACTAACCCACATCATGCCATGCACAAGATCTTTTTTATGTTTAAGCCCATTCTTATAGCCACTGTGTCAATTATCTAGTTGAGGATTTTCCTTTTTTTTTTTTTTTTCATTGACCTGCCACTATCCCAAATATGATGTCCTTCTCCAGAGATTAGGGGCTGGGATTTAGTTCAGTTGATAGAGCTCCGCTCTGCAGTCTCTGAGGTCCCGAGTTTGATTCCCAGCACCGCAAAAATGGGAGAAGGACATGGCAACCCACTCCCAAGGCAATCCCGAAACAATCTGCCATTGAAAACCCTATGAGGGTCGCTAAGAGTTGGATACAACTCGACGGCACCTAACAACAACAAGAGCTCCAGTTATTTCTCCCTCCTGATGATGTCGCAAATATGTAAGACACAGTCTAGCCATCTTTACTTTCAAGGAGCATTCTGGTTGCACTTCTTCTAAGACAGATCTGTTGGTTCTTTTGGCAGTCCCTGGTATGTTGTTGTTCTTGTTGTTGTTGTTAGGTGCCGTCGAGTCGGTATCCGACTCATAGCAACCCTCTGTACAACAGGGGAAACACTATTGTCAGTGCTTCTCTGCTGTTCATAGGGTTTTCAATGGCGGATTGATTTTTGGGAGGGGGTTGCCAGGTCCTTCTCCCAAGCCTACAGCTTCTGGTATATTCAATATTAATTCCCAGCACCAGAATTCAATTGTGTCTGTAAAACAATCTGTAGGATATTCTATCTACTCTAGGGCACAATTTTTTTTCTTTAAAAAAAATCTTTTTATTATCAACACTTTCAAATATAAACAAAGGACCTGGCAATCCACTCCCAAGGCAATCCCAAAACAATCAGCCATTGAAAACCCTATGAGGGTCGCTATGAGTCGGACACGACTTGATGGCACCTAACAACAACAACAACATTGTTTCATCTGTAAATATGTCAGTATTTACCTGTAAACCATTAAGATTTCTTTTTACACGGTAATAATGTCATGGTGTGATTTTAATAGTAAGATTCTCTCTCTTTCTCCCTCTTTCTCATTTGTTTATTTAACAATGTTGGAAATTCTACAAACTTAAAGTTCTTTTGCTCAAAGATAAAATATAAACAACTCATCAGAACTATCACAACTTAAAATTTTTCAGTTATATTTTATTGGTGAAGTACTTAACAGCAGTGAAAGACAATAATGATTTGTCATTCTTATAGTTTTACCTAAAATAGACACAGACATATAAGAAAGTATACAAACTCTAAGAATTTCCCCAAGATCCCAAGATTGTCTGATCCCTCTGGGCTTAGTAATAGTCATGAATATGCATGATCTCACATTTAGTGGGTGGTTGAGGCAGGATTCCAAGTCAGGTCTCCAAGTGTATCATCTTAACTTCCAGCTCCTTCTTACTTGCTACTCTTTTCTGGATGCTTTTCCTGTACGAGTGCTCAGTCTTCTATTTACCTGCTTGGTAAGTGGATCACCCAACCATATTTCCTATTCCCACTAGCAACCCTACTCTAAAACCCCTGTCTAATGTGTTGGAATTCTCTAATGTAACATAGAAAATAAAGCAGATAGAGAAGTTACGCTGATATTGAAACACATCAAAATTTCAATTCTTGTTTTAAGCACAACATTGTTATTTCCAGCTATAGGGAACTGGAATTCCAAAATTCCTTGCAAACTCTATGGCGTTCTCAGGATTTTCTGAGTTCATTTTCACAAGCATCTATCTACTGAGGATTGCCCTTGTCGGTCAGAAACCAGAACCTCTAGACTGTGGCTTCTTGAGGAGTATGCCAAAAGAAGATATTTGAAGGTCTTCTGCCAAGCTGAACATCCCACTCTTCTTGTACAGGTTAAAACACAATTGCTCTTAATTTTGGTGGGATGTCTTCCTCCAATTTTAACAAAACTCTTTGTCACCTGATTCAGGAGTAAATATTGTGTAAATAAAGTGTACGGGTTGTCAGTTTGTGGAGGAGACAGGCTTCTAAAAATGACAAAACAAACAACAGAATGAACCACTTTCACTCACTCACCCTCCTTGTCATTTTTTAGAGCCTGGCAAGGGTAAGGCAGGGAACACAAATTGTGACCCAGTATGGTTTGGTGAAAGGAGAGCTTGCGATGTACTAGAAAATTCTAACGGGTAATTTTCTGCAACTCATTAAAAATAAGGAAAGTAGATTAAGAAAGCCAATGACCTTCTGGAGGCTACAGTTCTGGTGCTTCATCAGACTTATAGTAATGATGGCTCCCCATTGTCGCCTTCTCTCTGCCTAACTAAATCACTTCCTTCTTTCAAAGCCAACATTTGTTTCCTCTTCCCTCAGTTTTACTCAATTCTCATGACCCTCTGGGACTTTCCTTTCTTTTCATTCTGGTATAAACTACTGCTCTTTACATTCCACCAGGAATGCGCCTTCTCACCTGTTCCTGCCTGGACCACCGATGAGGAAATGCCTCTCCCGCTGCTCTCCCCCGGACCTTTGATGAGGAAAAAACGCTCTCCCGTCGCAATCATCAACAAGGAAAAGAACCTGCTCTCTGTCTGACCACCGCCGAAAGCAACAGCTGTCTCCTCCTGACCACTGAGACGACCAACACAGGTGTTTGCCCGTGGAAGGCAAAAGTGCCTGAGGCTTTTCCTTTCTCTCGTCTCCTCCGGGGTCCTGAGGGCCGCAGGAGTCTGCGCCCCTCACCTGAGGGTCCTGAGTGAATTGTGTTTAGTATCTGTGTGCGCGGTGGCGCTGCCCATCCGAACCTCCAGGCTGGACCGGGAGGCCTGGAAATGAAGAGATGCTCAAAAATTAATTTCTACAATAGCACCAAATCAAGGAACTGATTATATATACATCTCATAAATGTATTTTTGCATGTCTCTTCTTACACTATCTCTTATTATACACAATGTAATGATACCGATACTAAGTTATCAAGAGTTGACTATAATAGCAATTCCTAGGAAGAGTGGATAAATGTGGGTAGCTTTCCAAAGGGATATAACTCTCCTCCTCAGTGGAACTTCTCCTTGAACTTTCACCATCTGCTGCCTGATGCAAGGACTGAGCAGGGTACACGACCACAGGGAGCTGTCTCAGACACCAGCAGCAGAACTCACCTGCTTCTTCTAAGCCTGCACTGTATGCAGTAAGTAGTAGTTGTATCTTTTGTTGAGTTAAAGACAACCATTAATCGTAACTGGTTAGCGTGGTCCTTGTTTCCAAGCAGCATTCATTTGATATTTAACTTTTGTAACATCTATCTATCTATCTATCTATCTATCTATCTATCTATCTATCTATATCCCCCCATTGGCTTTTTTCTTAACTAAGTTGTGAACCCCACTGAAAAGACAGACTCTTTGTTCTTTATATTCTCACTGCACAACTCACCAATCCAGACAAAATACACTCAATATAACACTCAGTTGGCATTGCTGCTAATAGTCCAAACCAAACACTGATTTAGGACCCAAAATATTTGCAAAGCAATTTTTAAGGAAAAGGTTATTTTTTTATTTAATAATGCCCTATAACCCATAATATCCATAGAGGTAAGAAAATCTTCCAGGTGAACAAGAATACTAACTTAACATTCCTAATATGACTACTGCTGGGATTTAGCTCAGTTGGTAGAGTGCCGCTCTGCAGTCTCTGAGGTCCTGAGTTCTATTCCTGGCACTGCAAAAATGGGAGAAGGACTTGGCAACCCACTCCCGATGCAATCCCGAAACAGTCAGCCATTGAAAACACTATGAGGGTCGCTATGAGTCGGAGACGACTCCACGGCACTTAACAACATCAACAACAATATGACTAATAGAATACTAATTATATCACTATCTTGCTGCAGTTCAAGATATTTGGATTTATTGTCAACTACTGCAAATTATCACTACCCTAGAATTTTCTGGACAAGGATAATCTTGGATTTATCATGAATAGCTCAAATAGCTGCAAAATAACTCCAGTCCTGTATCATCTTTTAGTTCCTCTAGGTTTTATATAACCTATTTGAGATCTCATTGAAAATGAATGAAACACTCCTCAATTCTGTGTCAGGTACACAATCTTTTTTATGTTTAAGCCCATTATTGCAGTTACTGAGTCAATCCATCTAGTTGAGGGTCTTCCATTTTATGTTGACATGCCACTCTCTCAAATATGAGCTTTTCTCCAGGGATTGGTCCCTCCAATAATCCATCCAAAACACATAAGACACAGTCTAGCCATCTTTGATTCTAAGGAACACTCTGGTTGTACTTCTTCTAGGACAGATCTATTGGTTCTTTTGTCAGTCCATGGTATATTCAATATTCATCTTCAGTACCATAATTCAAAACATCATTTCTTTTCCTGTTTCCCTCATTCAGTGTCCAGCTTTCATAACCATATGATGCAAGTGAACATACCATGGCATTAATCAGGCACCTTTGTCTTCAATGGGACATATTTACTTTTCAGCACTTTGAAGAGGTCATTTGCAAAATCTTTCCCAATGTAATGTCTCCTTTGATTTCTTGACTGATGCTTCCATGAGCATTGATTGTAGAACCAAACAAAGTAAAATCTTGGACAATCTCCATCTTTCCTCCATTATGCATGATGTTGCATACTGACTCAGTTGCAAGGATTTTTGTTTTCTTGATTTGGGGGTTCAATCCATACTGAAGGTTGTGTTCTTTGATATTCATCAGTTAATGTTTCGAATCAGTTTGCTTTCAACAAGCAAAGTTGTCATCTGCATAATGCATATTGTTAATGAGTCTTCCTTCAGTCATGATGCTGGGTTCTTCTTCATAAAGTTCAGCTTCTCAGATTATTTGCTTAGCATAAAGATTGAAGAGGTACAGTGAAAAGATATAGCCCTGATACATACCTTTCTTAACTTTAAACCAGGAAACATTTCCTTGTTCTGTTTAAATGACTGCTTCCTGGTCCATGTACAGATTCCTCATGGGTACAATTACATCTTCTGGTACCCCATTCTTGGCAATGTTCCCCCTAATTTGTTATGATCCACACAGTCAAATGTCCTTGCATAGTCAATAAAACATAGATAGACATCTTTTTGTTGTCCTCTGCTTTTGGCTAATATTCATCTGACATCATCAATGATGTCACACCCTCTTCTGAATCCAGCTTTTCTTTCCAGCAGTTTCCTGTTAATATACTGCTGCAATTGCTTTTGAATGATCTTTAGCAAAATTTTACTTGCAAGTAATATTAATGATATTGCTCAATTATTTCCATATTCAGTTGGATCTTCTTCCTTGGGAATAAGCTCAAAATGTTTTTTTTCCAATCACTTGGCCAGGTAGATGTTTTCCAAGTGTCATGACACAGATAAGTTAGCACCACCTATGCTGCATCTGTTTCTTGAACCATCCCTACTGGTATTCCATCAATTCTTGGAGCCTTGTGTTTTCCTAGTTCCTTCAAGGAGGCTTCTACTTTGTCATTCAGTACCATTGTTTCCTGATCATATGCAACCTCTTGAAATTGTTTGTCATCCACCAATTCTGTGCATTCCTTCCATCTTCATTTGATGTCTGTGTTAATATTTTTCCTGTAGAATCCTTCACTATTGTCTCTCAAGGCTTAAATTTTTCCTCAATTCCATAAGGTTGAGAAAAACTGTGTTCTTCCCTTTTGGTTTTCTATCTCCAGCTCTTTGTACATGGCATTATAATATTTGATTTTTTTCTTGAGCTGTCCTTTGTAATCTTTAGTTCTATAATTTCATCATGTCCTTTTGCTTTAGATGCTAGATGCTCAAGGGCAAGTTTCAGAATCTCTTTTGACATGTAATTTAGTCTTTTCTTTATTTACTGTCTCTTTAATAACCTTTTGCTTTCCTCATGAATTACATTTTTGATGTTGTGCCACAACTCATCCAGATCATTAGTATCTAAGGCATCAAATCTCTTTTTGTGGAAGTCTTTGAACTCAAGTGGGATATACTCAAGGTCAGACCTTGGCTCTTGTACACTTGTTCTAATTTTCTTCAGTTTTAGTGTTAACCTGTGTGTAAACAGCTAATGATCTGATTCACAATCAACAGAAAGTCTTGTTCTGACTTTTGATTTTGAGCTTTTCCATCATCTTTTCCCAAAAATGTAGTTAGTTTTGTACGTGTATGTTCTGTCTGTTGAGTGTTATGTGTATAGTCACCATTTATGTTGGTGAAAAAATGGACTTGCAATGAAAAGGTGGTTTGTCTGACAAAATTGTATCCTGTGATCTCCATTATCTTTTCTGTCACCAAGGCTATTTTTTCCAACTATTGAGTGTTGTTTCCAACATTTGCATTCCCATCACCAGTAATTTTCAATACATGACTGCATGTACAATCTATTTCAGATTGTAGAAGGTAGTAAAATTCTTCCCTATTTTCCTTTGTAGGCTTAGTGGTAGATGCATAAATTTGAATAATAGTCATATTAATTGTCTTTCCTTGTAGGCATATGGATATTATTCTTTCACTGACAGCATTGTACTTCAGGACAGATCTTGAGATGTGTGTTTCTCTGCTACTCATATGGTTTTCAGTGTTTTCAGGAGTGGGGGTTAGCCGTGTCCTCCTCCCTAGTCTATCTTTCTCTGGAGGCTCAGCTGAAACCTGTACACTATGGGTGGCCCTGCTGCTATCTGAAAACCAGTGCCATCGCTTTCAGCATCACAGCAACAAACAAGCTCCCACAGTATGGCAAACTGACAGACACATGGGAAACTACAATGTAGGATATTGTAAAGGATACCCATTCAATGTCTGCTGAGTAGTACCACAGCATCAGACATCTGTTTCAAAGTATAGGACTATAAGATCTTTTGTTTTCCTTAAGAAAATCATCTGCTATATGTCTTGGGCGCATTTTACTTTCTTGATTTGGATAATAGGAAGCTTAAGTGTCTTTTGTTGGTTTGTTTTTCAGAACAGTTTGTTTTATTTTTTGTTCAACCCAAAAAATCATATTAAGCTTTCCTATTGGTATATTCATTTTCTCCTTTTAGTCATGTTTATTTATTCTTTAATTTGTATTTTTTTAACTGTTTCATGTTGCTCTTGTTACATTGGAAGCTTTCCTAAAATCCTTCCCAAAGGAATGTGGCTTGTAGATACTTTGAAAATACAGTCACATTTAGCATTCTACGAACCAGCAAGCTCTCCAAAAAGTTTGTGCTGATACCTGTATCAGCACTTGAGTGACACTTAGCCTGAACTCCACTGGGCAGGTCTGAGAAAAGGCTGGATGACAAGAGCTATTAAGAAAGCTTATCTGAGCAATCTAGAATAAAAGGGAGCAAATAAACTAAATGCCTTAGGAAAAGGCTGGACCTCTTACTGCTGCTAGATTAAGGGAAATGATGGCTGTAAAGAATCTTGTAAACTGAAACTTCCACAAGGAAATATGGCTTGCTCAAGAAAGTCCAGATAATTAGTGCAGGAGAGAAAGTGGGAAAATTTTTCCTGAATAGTAGCATGGCTTTCTTTTAGTTATTCCTGGCTAATTTGAATAACCTGTGACTTCTAGGCAATGCTACCTGAATGGCCGAGCCAAGACAGGTTAGGCACAACTTCAAAATTTTTTCAAACCGAAGAGAACCTATTTGTACCTCTGGACAGGGAGAAAAATCAGTCCTCACTATTTGTGGATCAGGAATTTATGCAATAGTAATTACTTATTCATATTCTGTGACAACTCTGGGTGCCCAGCAATCTGCAGGTCAAAAGGCAGAACCACAGATCATACTTATTTGTCATCAGTTTGAAGTATAGCAAAACATTCATGACTATTTATCACTAACACAAGTTTGAACAGAAGAGCTCAAGGCTAAGATTTATGTCTGGCCAGGTGAGAAAGGGCTGGAAAGTCCCCTAGGCTATCAAGGAAAATATCCATTCCAGGAGGAGTCAGTGTAGAAAGAAAGGTCAAAGTTGTCAAAGACAGAATTTGGGAAGTCAGAACTGGAGGCTAATTTTATTAGTGCAAGTAACCTTTGATCCTAGGAGAAAAAACACTTCTCTTTTTTGATAAATTTTCTTTTTACAGCAATTTTAGACTTATAGAAAAATTGTGTAGAAAGCAAAGAGAGAAACTGTCTCATAAATGTTTTATGCTTAACCTGTTTGTTTTCTTTATCCATTCATTGGCTGATTCCATAGACACCTGGGCTGGTTCTATAATTTGGGTAGCATGAATATTGCCATGATAATATGAGTGTGCAGATATCTCTATTGTGTGCTGGCTTAAATTCCTTCAAGTATTGAGTGGTATAGCAGAATCATATGATAATTCCATTTTTAGTTTTTTGAGGCATCTCCATACTGATTTTCATAGTGCTGGACTAATTCACATTCCCACCAACAGTATATAAAAGTTCTCTTCTTTCCCCATATCCTCACCAGGATTTTTTTTTTTTTTTTTTTTTTTTTTTTTTTTTTTTTTTTTTTTTTTTTTTTTTTTTTTTTTTTTTTTTTTTTTTTTTTTTTTTTTTTTTTTTTTTTTTTTTTTATGATAGGCATTCTGACTGGGGTGAGCTATTTTTTGTGAAAAGTTTTTTAGATTTTTGTTTTGTTTGTTAAATGTAGATGCCAAGTTATTCCCGGAATGCTAGTTGTAAAAATTATTCTTTCTTCATTAGATTTCCTTTGCTTACTTAGTAAAGATCAGTTGACTGTATATTTGTGCAGTCTATTTCTGGGTTTTCTATCCTAATCTATTGATGTATCTGTTAAGTCTTTCACCAGTTCCATCCTGCTTTATTTACTATAGTTTTATAATAATTATTGAAGTTGAGTATTATCAGTTTCTTCACTTTGTTTTACTTCAATATTGTGTAGGCAATTATGGATTTATTGATTTTCATATACACTTTAAAATCTCTGTGTTGAGATTTACAAAATAACTTTCTGGAATTTTTGCTATGGTTTGCACTGCATGTAATAATCTTTCTATCCATGAATATAGCTCCTTATTTATTGGGATCTTCTTTGAGTTCTTTCATTAAATTCTGTGGTCTTCCTTATATAGATCCTGTGAATATTTTATTGGACTTATACTCAAATAATTTCATTTTGGGGATTCATAAGTAGTGGTTTAATGCAAATTTTAAATGATTGTATATAGGAAAGAATTCAAGTTTTCTATATTGACCTTGTACCTTATGACCTTTGCTGTAATATCCTATTTATTTCATGATTTTATTTTTCCATTCTTTTGAATTTTCTACATAGAGAACCATATCATGAACTAATAAAGATAATTTTATTTCTTCCTTCCTAATCAACATACCTTTTATTTAATTTTCTTTTCGTATTATAGTAGGACTTCTAAGAAGATGGTATATAGAAGGGCTGAGAGGGAATGTTCTTGCTCCCAATCTTGTGTAAAGTGTCTATTTTCTCAAACTTTAATTTTAGCTTCATTTTTTGTCATTGTTTATTATGTTGAGGCAATTCTCCTTCCATCCTAGCTTTCTGACAGCTTTTATCATATCTGTTAAATTTTGTCAAATTGTATCCTTTTTTTTATTTCTTGAAGGTTCAACCCAGGACCTCACACATACTTTGCAAATGCCCTAACGTTTGGCTGCATGCCCAGCCCATTTTTCGATGTTTTTATCTTTTGAGAGGCTCTCACTAAATTACACATGCTGTGTCTGGCCTCAAATTTGCAATCCTGCTGCCTCTGCCTCCTGAGTCCCTGGAATTAAGAGTGTAAGCCAGCATGCCCAGCCTTCTTTATTATTATTATTATTATTATTATTATTATTATTATTATCATCATCATCATCATCATCATCATCATTATTTCTGGGCATGGTGGCTTATGCCTGTAACCCTGGCACTTGAGAGACAGAAGCAGGAGGATTCCAAGTTCCAGGCCAGCCTTGGCTTCATAGTGAGTTCCAGAGGAGCCTTGGCTTCATAGTGAGTTCCAGAGGAGCCTTGTCTACATAGTGAGAACTTGTTGCAAACAAAAAACAAAACAAAAAATCTGCTCTTTGTATCCATTAGTATGATAATGATTTTTGTTTATTCAGACTGCTGATATGCTAAATTACATTAATAGACTTTCTAATGTTGAACCAGCCTTGCATACCTCAAGAAAATCTCTTTTAGTTTTGGTTCAAAATTATTTTTATTCACTGCTGGATTCAATTCAATATTTTCCCAAGAAATTTTGCATCCATCCTCATGAGAGAGAACACACTGTAATTTTCCTACTTAGTAACTTCTATTCCTGTGTTTGTTATTAAGGTAACACTGGCCTCGTATAATGAGACGGAGAGTATTCCTTCAGCTTTCTTTTTTTTTTTTTTTTTTTGGTACTCAGAGTTGAACCCAGGGCCTTGCGCTTTCATGCTTTGCAAGTGCTGGACCACTGAGCTGCTCCCTCAGCCCCTTTTTTTTTACTTTTTGAGACAGGGTCTTGCTAAATTATACAGACTGCCTCTGGTCTTGAACTTGTGATCCCCCTGCCTCCACCTCCCCAGTTGTTGGGATTACAGGTGTGTGCCACCGCGCCTGGCTGCTTTTATTTTCTGTAACAGATTACAGAGAATTGGTTTCTATCTTTTTTCAATTCCCTTCTGGATATGCTTTGTCCTGAGCTTGCACGTGCTGATAGGATATGAGATGAGGAGAAAGATGAAATTTATAGGTAAATCTTATTTTCAGTGCATCCCAGGTATGAAGATGAACTTGACTGATAACTTATACTTTCTATGTTGATGCTGGAACAGCCAACTGATACATAATAATTACTAGTAATGGGTCAATATGCAAGAAGAAGCTTGGTCTAAAGAGTCTAACTAGTGTGCATGTAGATAGCACCAGAGAAAAGCCCTGAAACAATTATTGCCGCTATAAACCAAAGCAACAGTATCCATTTACATAGTGGGTAATGAAATATTGATTATACATTGACTTTGTAAGCTCTGGTTGCAGATGCAAAGTACAACACCCTCAACAAATTCTCTGTAAACATAAAAAACATTCTGGGTTCAGTGATGTTTGAAAACAAAGTAAAAAGATCTACTTCCAAATGTATTTGAACAGCATTTTAAAATCAGCTACATGTTAGGATAAAAAAAGCCACTTATTCAGTTTACTGTATTTCCAGATCTGAAAAGTGAAGATTGTAATTTAATTTGTTAATATTTTCAATCTATTTTTAAAGTATTTCAGTGAATTCAAAAATGAAGGAATCAGAGTTCTTGTCTCTGAGTAACTTGTACTTTTGAAAATAATATTACAACTACAAATATTGTAAAACAAATGCCAGTAAGATAAATGACTTAAGTCAGTTCACAGCACAGAGTCAAACAGCAGAGTTTGGCTTTTTCTTTGAAAGAATTAGTAATAAATATTTTGGGCTGGGGTTTGGGTCATTTGGTAGAGCACTGCTCCACACTTTCTGAGGACTCAAGTTTGATCATCAGCAGTGCAAAAATGGAAGAAGGATGTGGCAATCCACTCCTATAACAATCTCGAAACAATCAGCCATTGAAAATCTTTTGAAAGTTGCTATGAGTCAGACCTGACTCAAGGGTACCTAACAACAACAACAATAATTATTTTAGTTTTAGTAGGCCGTGTAATCTCTGTTGTAACTACTCCATTTTGTGGCACAAAGCCACTCATAGAGACCTAATAAAAGAATAAGCATAACTGTATTCCACTACATCTTTATTTTTAAAAGCAGGTGACACAAAACATGGTAGCTGTAATCCCAGCACTTGGGAGGCAGAGGCAGGAGGATCATGAGTTCCAGGCCACCTTGTGCTACATAGTGAGTTTGAGGCCAGCCTGAGTTACACAGTGAAACTCTGCCCCGCTCCCCCGCCCCCCCAAAAAAGAGGGAGAGGGGCAGGTGGCTGGCCTAGTCAAATTTGTCTCAGAGGAAAACAAATAAAAAATTGTGAAATAGTTTCAAGTTATAAAAATATGTCCAAATATAAAGTTAATACACACTGAGTATATTGAAAATTTATAAAGTGTATAACTTGATGTTAATACACAAGTAATAGTCCCTGGGTGGTAAACCAATTTGTTGCCAGGTAAATCGCAAGACAGCGACAATAATTAAGGGTAATAAACTACACTAATTTTCTTAGAAGAAATGGAAAAGGAAATAAAGCCTTCATAGTTCTTTTACATTTTTTCCAAAGGTTTTTATCTTCCCAAGAGTTTAGCAAATTTAAATACATCTTTGTCACATCTCCCTGATGAACTTGGGGATTTAATATAATTCCCAACTTAATATGAGAACCTGCTATCCCTTTCCCTTTCCCCATTCTATTAATTGTGTTTAAATCCTAATCCTTCTTGGTGCTAAATCAAGAGTCAGGAGTTCTGAAAACTCAGCCAGCTGCACCACAATTTGGCAAGTCTCTCTGTTCTAATAGCTTTTTTTCCACTTTCCTCTTTTGACTCTATACTTTAAACTCATTCAAGTCTGCTGCTTTTTGAAAATGAATTTTCATTTTTCAGAGTTCAGTAAGTAGGTCTTTTGTCTCTCACTTTTGCAGCCAAGTAGGATTGCTTTAAGCTGCTTGGTGGAATGCTACCTTTTATCATCATGAGACTCACCAGCTGCAGGTTTTTGAACTTGAAGGATTTGCCCGCCAAAGTGGTCTGCCTAGTAATCCGCTCTCCACCATTCTGTTCTCAAATCTGGCTCCTTGAACCACAAATCTGTTTGTTTTAACAGATTAGACATATTGAAAACAATTTTCTATACCGTATTCAGAGTAGACATGCTGAATGTTGCTAACTGATTTACCCCATAGTTAAAATTATTAGCACTCAAGTGGTTTCAACTGGAATGTGCATGTTTTTTCATAATTTATAATCAGTTAACATTATTTAATTGTTTCTGTCTCTTTAGATGCAGTTCATTTGAAAGTATGATTGCTGCTGTTACAAAACAACAAAAGCATTGCAGGGAATTCATGTATGAACAGTAGCAGAAATTTTTATTGCTATATTAATTATCCTTGTGTAGAATTTCAGGATTCAACAAATCTTTCTATCTTCTTAAAACCAATATATTACTGAGAGTAGGAGTTTTCTTCCTCTTTAAGAATGTCCATCTGCACGAGTCTTTGGCTTCTCCCTTTATACCTTCTTCTAAGCTTGATTTTAAATATCAAGTGTTTCTTAACTAATCTAGAATAAAATACAGTAACCCATTTTATGATTAACTTTTTGGTGATTTTTCCTCAATATCTACCATTATTTTAAGAACTTTATTTCTTCCAGATAGCTAGAAAAAGTTCTGTAGTCCATACCTCATACCTTGCCTTTCCAATTCTGCAGAACAAGTTTAATGCCTACTGTCATATCATTAACTGATTACAATCTCTTAGTGAATAGAAGCTAGTGCTATTTCATTTTCTACGTGCAGTTCTCAGTAGCAACAAGTTCAGAGATTCATCTCTCTCTCCATATATAAAATATATATATATATATATGAATGATAAATAGTTTTTGCAACAAATTTTAATAGCGTGAAAAATTATCAATTGTAAGCCATCTTAAATTCAGAGAGAAGAGAGTAATAGAAAATGGTCTTGCTCCTGGGGCAAAGTGAATCTCGTTGCTTGTGAGGATTGTAAATAATCATGTGGCATCACACTGCCATATGCAACATCCTGATAATAAAATTAGAAATTATGTTCACAAGGAAAATGTACTGCTATCGAATAGAAATCTGGAACTTCATTACTGGAAAGTAGGCTCACAAAAGCTGTAAAAAGTATGTCATAGCTAATGAGTAAAGGGTACTCTGGGGACGGGGTGGGTGCTCAGTGGTAGAGCATGTCCCTAGCATGTGCAAGGACCTGGATTTGATCTGCAGCACCACACACACAAATATATATTAATTATAATAATGGGTACTCTTATTCTTACTATAAAAGCTAGAAGACCTGAAATTTCAAGCTCGTGACTCTGGGCATGTTAGGCAGTTATCTACGGCAGGGAACTCCAAATGTATATGATCAAAAACTGCTGAAGCACCAGAATTGCCAAGAGGGACCATAGGCTGTGAAGGAAGAAATTATTGATAGTTTTTTTTAATCAACTGGCACTACAACATTTATGTATTCATATACAAAATGAACTGAGTACTATCTCAGAACATACACAAAATAAATTCAAAATAGACCATAATCATACATATAAGAACTAAATCTATAAAATTTCTAAAAACAGAGGAAAATCTTTGTGAACCTGAGTTAGGAAATGATTTCATAGATTCAACATAAAGTGAAAATACATAAAAGAAAAAATAATACAATGAACTTCAAAATTAAGGGCATCTACTTTCAAGAGACACTATTAAGAGAATGAAGTCTCAGACTAGGAGAAAACATCTCAAAGCCACATATTTGAAACAGAACTTACATAAGTATAAAGCACTCCCAAAGCTCAGCAGTAAGACACAACCAACAAATAAAAATGGGCAAATTACAGGAGCAGATCAAAGAAAGTAAGTGAATTGTAGATAAGTGCACAAAAATTGCTCATCATCATTATTCACCCCCTCTTCATTGAAACGCCTTTGTAGCTTTATAAAAATTCAGTTAATGATATATTGTGGGCATGCTGTTGGACTTTGTATTTGGTTCTCTTCATCTGTTTCTATTCTCATAGCAGTACCCTGCTTTCCTGATTGCTCTGCATTTACAATAATTCATGGGGTCAGGTATTATAATTTATCTCTCTATATTGTTTCTCAGAGTTGTTTCGGCTCTCTTAAGTTCTTTTACTTTTCTATATAATTTTGAACTGGTTCCTCCACATTGAAGAAAAGGAATGCTGTGATTTTACTGGAATAGTGTTGAGTCTATAGATCAAATAGGGGAAAATTAATCAGGTTTTGGTACCTCTTATAATCAAACTACTCACTACTTGGAAGGCAGATGTGGGAGAATTACTTGAGCCCAGGACTTTGAGGCCATCTTGAACAACAAAGCAATATACTGCCTCAAGAAAAAAAAAAAAAAGGAAAAAAGAAAAAAATCAAATATGGTGGAATTATTATCTCAACAATATGAGTTTGGTAATTAATGTGCATACTATAGTCTTCATTTATGTAGCTTTTTATTGTTGTTGTGAAGTGCTTTCAAGTCAGGTCCAACTCATAGTGAGTCTAGTTAAAATAAATGTACAATAAAATGAAACACTCCCTGATTCTGTGCCAGGTACATGATCTTCTTTATGTCTAAGCTCATTGTTGCAGACACTGTGTCAATCCATCTAGCTAACAATCTTCCTTTTTGTCATTGACCTGTCACTCTCCCAAACATGACATCCTTCACCAGGGATTGGTCTCTCCTGACTACATGTGTGAAATATGCAAGATGCAATCTGGCCATCCTTACTTCCAAGAAGTACTCTGGTTGCACTTTGAGGAAAGATCTGTTGGTTGTTTTGGGGGTCCATTCAATATTCATCCTACCACCATAATTCAAAAACACCAATCCCTTTCCTGACTCTCTTATTCAATGTCCAGCAAAACAACAACATGAGGTGACTGAAAATACCATGGCATGAATAAGGTACATCACCATCTTCAATGTGACATCTTTACTTTTCAACACTTTAAAGAGGTCTTTTGCAATAATTTTTCCCAGTGCAATGTATCTTTTGAGTTCTTGAGTGCTGCTTCCATGGGTATTGATTATAGAACCACATAAAGGAAAATCTTGGACAACCTCACTCATTCCTCCCTTTATCATGAAGTTGTATATTGATGCAGTTGTAAGGATTTTTGTTTTGTTGATGTTGATCAACAACACTGATGATCTTTGTTGATCTTCCACACTGAAGATTGTGCTCTTTGATCCTCATTGGTAAATGCTTCACGTCCTCTTCATTTTCAGTGAGCAGTTATGTTATCTCCATAATTCAGGTTGTTAGTAAGTCTTCCTCCAATCCTTGCCCTGCATTCTTCTTCATAAAGTTCAGCTTCTTGGATTATTTGCTCAGCATATATATTGAAAAGATTTAGTGAAGGGATACAGCCCTGATGCATGCCTTTCTTGACTTTGAATTGGGCAATGTTTTCTTATTCTGTTAGAATGGCTGCCTTCTGGTCTATGTACAGTTTCCTCATGGGTACATGAGTAAAAGTGCTCTGGTATTCCTATTCTTCACAGTGTTATCCATAATTTATCGCGATACACACAGTCAAATGCCTTTGAATAGTCAATAAAACATATGCAGACATCTTTTTGGTGTTCTCTGCTTTCAGCTACTATTCATCTGACATCAGCAATGATGGTTCCACACCGTCTTCTGAATCCAGCTGTTTTTCCAGCACTTTCCTGTCAATATATTACTGTACTTGTTTCTGAATGATCTTTAACAAAATTTTACTTGGGTCTAATATTAATAATATTGTTCAATAATTTCCACATTCGGTTGGATCTCCTTTCTTGAGAATGAGCTCAAATATATGGATCTTTTCTAGTCAGTTGGCCAGGTAGCTGTTTTCCAAATATCTTGGCATAAATGCATGATCACTTCCTGTGTTGCATCTGTTTATTGAAATATCTCTATTAGTATTCCATCAATTCCTGGAGCAGTGTGTTTTTTTTACCAATTCTTTCAATGTAACTTCCACTTTTTCCTTCAGTACCATTGGTTCCTAATCATATGCAACCTCTGGAGATGACTGAGGAGGAGTTGCCTCCTCAAAGTAGAGGTTATCTTCATGATGAGAATGGAGTAAAGCCTCAGGGACCTCCATTTGTTGATGTGGCATGACTCAAAATGGGAAGAAACAACGGTAAACACCCATTAATAACAGTAACATGGAATGTACATGGTTTGAATCTGGAAAAGTTAGAAATCATGAGAAGGGAAATGAAGTACATTCTAAGCTTCAGTGAATTAAAATGGACTGGCATGGGTCATTTTGAATCAGATAATCATAGTGTCTACTATGCTGGGAATAACAGATTAAAGAGAAATTGGGTTGCCTTCATCATCAAAAAAGACACCTCAAGATCTGTCCTGAAGTACAATGCTGTCAGTGATAGAATACTATCCATATGCCTACAAGGAAGGCCAATTAATATAGCTTTTATGCACCCACCACTATGTTACTAATGAAAATGGGTAAGACTTTTACTAGCTTCTGCAATGTGAAATAGATCACTCATGCAATTAGGATGTAGTGATAATTACTGGTAACTGGAATGTGAATGTTGGAAATGAGCAACAAGACTTAGTTGTTGGAAAATATGGTCTTGATGACAGAAACGATGCTGGAGATCACATGATTGAATGATCTTTTTATTGCAAATACATTTTTTCACCAACTTGGAATTCACCAGATGGAACATACAGGAACCAAACTGACAAAATTTGTGGAAAGAGATGATGGAAAACTCAATATCAAAAGTAAGAACAAGACCAGGTGCTCATTGTGGATCAGACCATCAACAGCTCATATGCAGATTCAAACTGAAGCTGAAGAAAATTAGAACAAGTGTATGAGAGCCAAATCATGACCTTGAGTTCAGAGACCACTTCAAGAATAGGTTTAGTGGGTTAGATACCAATGATCAAAGACCAGATAAATTGTGGCATAACATCAAAGACATCTTTCATGAGGAAAGCAAAAGGTCATTAAAAATCCAGGAAACAAACAAATAAAGACCAAAGCACATGTCAAAAGAGATTCTGATACTTTTGCTTGAATGTGGAACAGCTAAAGTAAAAAGAATACCTGATGAAGTTATGGAACTAAACAGAAAATTTCAAAGGACAGCTTGAGAAGACAAAATCAAATACTACAATGACATGAGTGAAGTGATGGAGTTAGAAAACCAAAAGGGAACAAGAAGTTCTGCTTTTCTCAAGCTTATGGTATTGAAGAAAAAAGTCAAGCTTCAAATGGCGATAGTGAAGGATAGCTTTTTATTGTTGTTGTTGTTAGGTGCCGTGGAGTTGTGTCAGACCCATAGTGACCCTCATAGGGTTTTCAATGGCTGATTGTTTTGGGATTGCCTTGGGAGTGGATTGCCAAGTCCTTCTCCTATTTTTGTGGTGCTGGGAATTGAACTCAGACCTCAGAGACTGCATAGCGGTGCTCTACCAACTGAGCTAAGCTTTTTATGAGTATATGTTAATTGTATAAAGAAGGAGTTTCATTATTGCATTTCCATACATGCATATAAGGATATAATGTACTTTGATCCTTTACCCCTTTTTCCCTTCCCCCTTCCACATCCCTAGTATTACACCTCCCCCACCTCTTGGCTTTTTTCTTTATTTTTGGTGGTACTATGGGTGCTCAACCAGGGCCTCCTGAATAATTTACAAGGCCTCTGCCACTGAGGTGCACTCTCAGCTCCTTTTTAACTTTTAATCTTGAGACAAGGTCTCAGTAATTTACAAAGGCTACCTCTGGCCTGGAATTTGCAATCTTCTTTCCTCAGTTTTGTGAATTGCTGGGATTATAGGCATGTACCACTGCACCAGGATGTAATTCCCTTTTCAATATTATCCTCTTCTTCTTTCTTTTTCCCTCTAAGTTCCACAGATTGTGAAAGAACATGTAGTATTTATTTTTGTGGGACTGATTTATTTCACTTACTGTGATGATCCTCAGTTCCATCCATTTTCCTACAAACAATATAATTTTATTCATCTTTATAGCTGCATAAATTTCCATTGTGTATATAGCCTTTCCAAAATTTCTATCAGCAGCATTTTATTATTTTCATTGCACAGATCTTACAAATATTTCATTAAAAATTTCCCTGAGTACTTAGTATTTTGAAGGTACTGTAAATGACATTCATCTTTTTATTTCCAATTTATTATTGAGTTTGGCACATAATTCTGTATCTTGAAGTCTTGCTAAATTCTTATTAGTTCCAATAGTTCCCCTTGTAAATTTAGTAAGAATTCCTATGTAGATGATTTTATCACCTGATAGAAAAGACACTTTTCCTTTTTTCTTTCTAAAACCAACATCTTTTACTGATTTGGCTTGTCTTATTCCACTGAACATTCACTACAGTTTTCAGCGGAATTGATGAGAGCTGACATCCTTGCCTTGTTCCCAATCTTAGTTTAAAAGTGTTTAGTCTTTCACTTTTCAGTATGATAACTTTAGCATTTTCATTGATAATACTTTATCAGGTTGAACTACTGTTTCTACTTCATTGAGAGTTTTTATTATGAATAGAAGTGGAATGTTTTTAAGAGTTTGTTTTGTACTTAATACTAAATACTAAATACTTAATACTAAATCAGACCAAATATTTCAATTATGAAACTACAATCCATCATTTCTTAAGACTATAGAATCAAAAATTCTGAACCAACTACATGTAAATTGAATTCAGCAGCATATGGTAAATCTATGATTAGCTGTTTAAGGAACCACCATATTGTTTTCTAAAGTGCCTACACCTTTTTACTTTCCCACCAACAACATATGTTTTTTCCAATTTTTCTATATGCTTGCCAACTCTGTTAATATGACTAAGTGTGATTTACCCCAGAATGCAAAGTTTGCTTAATAATTGAAAATTCAATGTCATATAATATATTAATAAAAAATGTTCAAAGCCATTTATCAATTTAATAAAAGCAAAAAAAAAAAAAAAAAAAACAACCATACTCTTCTATGGTAAAATGTTCAACAAAATTTGAATAGCATAAACTTTTTCAACCTGATAGCATGTATGAAAAACTCATAGCAACAACATACTTATCCATACCTAACAATATACTTGGGAAACAGAACTTGCAGCCCACTCCTGAAACAATCCCTAAAAACAATCAGCCATTGAAATCCCTATAAATAGCAGAGAAGAACTAACATAGTGCTGGGCATGGCACAGTGTCAGGGAATGTTTTGTTCTGTTGTACATAGGGTTGCTATGAGTCAGACCCAATTCAACAGCACCTAACAACAACAACAACAACATATTTAACAATATGAAAGAATAAGTAATTTCTGCCAATGATCAGGAAATGAAAGGACACCTCCTCTCATCACTTTTATTCAAACTGTATGTTCAAAGTTAGGTGTGGTGGCAAATGCCCATGATCCCAGGTACTTGGGAGATGCAAGCAGGAGGATCAATTGTGCCCAGGAGCTCAGGGAAGCCTGGACAACAAAGAAAGGCCCCATCTTTTAAAAGAAACAAAGTCAGGCACAATTGTGAAGGCCTGTAATTCCATTGAGTTAGGAGGCAGAGGCAGGAGGATGGTGAGTTTGAAGGCAGATGCAGCCTATGTAACTTAGACTCTGCCTCAAGATAAAAAAGGAAAATATGGGCTGGGAGTGCAGCTCAGTGGTAGAGCACTCAAAAAGCATGTGTAAGGCCATAGGTTCAATCCCCTAGTACTGCAAAATAAATAAGTAAATTAATTAATTATTTTTTTTAAAAAGCAATAAATAAGTTATAGGTCTATTGTTTTTATATACTACATTTTATTTATCCATTCATTGATGGATGGAAATATGGATTATTTCCACTTTTTGGCTATCATTGCCTAACATTTTGGATGAATCTATGATTTCATTTCTTTTGGGTTATGGTTAACAGTTGGATTTTTGGGTCATATGGTAAATCTATGGTTAGCCCTTTAAGGAACCACCATATTGTTCTCCAAAGTGCCTACACCTTTTTACTTTCCAACCAACAACATATGTTTTTTCTATATGCTTGCCAACTCTGTTAATATCTATCTTTTTAAAATTATAGTCACCCTTGTTGTTGTTGTTGTTAGGTGCCATCAAGTCGAGTCCGACTCATAGCGACCCTATGTACAGCAGATCGAAACACTTGCCGATTCTGTGCCAGGCAAACCATCTTATTTATGTTTAAGCCCATTGTTGCAGACACTGTGTTAATCCATCTGGTGGAGGGTTTTCCTCTTTTGCATTGACCTGCCACTCTCCCAAACATGATGTCCTTCTCCAGGGATTGTTCTCTCCTGACTACATGTCCGAAATATGTAAGACGCAGT
>VMDO01019990.1:0-38510 GCA_007922755.1 Pedetes capensis
AGTCTTCTAAACATTTAAAAATTTTGATTCCTACTCAAGGACTTATAATTCACCTCTGAAATATTTTTCCAGGAACAGATTTTGGCAGCCTTTTGAATAGTTCTGAGTGCATTACACAATCTTAGGACTTTGATTTTCAGCCAGTATATAAGCCAAGACTATTATTTCTATTTTGGTATCCAAAATGTTTAAAGAATTTAGATTTTTTTTCTCAGCAGTAGGAAAACCATAATCTAACATAATGAGCCAAATCCTGTGAGCAACACATACAAAATTCTCAGTTGTTTAACCAAATAGAAGTTTGTTTTAATTTTTGCTTTGCTCATTTGTAGGCCAAAAAAATATACACATTCAAAGTTCTCCTCCTAGTAATAGTTTTGGAGTCCAGGCTCATTCTTTCTTGTGGCTCTTCAGTAAGTGCTTTTCAAGGCTATTTTAGAAGTTATCTGCATTGGAAAATCATATGCTGGAGAGTTTATGAGCCTGTTGGAACCATGCATGTAACATTTTTTAAAAATCTTATAACCTATAATGGCTGCAGCGGTAGCCCTGTGGCATCCGATCCCATCAGATCTCGGAAGCTAAGCAGGGTCAGGCCTGGTTAGTACCTGGATGGGAGACTGCCTGGGAACACCAGAAGCTGTAGGCTTGGGAGAAGGACCTGGCAACCCCCTCCCAAAAATCAATCTGCCATTGAAAACCCTATGAACAGCAGAAAAGCACTGACAATAGTGTTTCCCCTGTTGTACAGAGGGTCGCTATGAGTCGGATACCGACTCGATGGCACCTAACAACAACAACAACATAACCTATAATACTTCTCATACTATCAATGCCATGTATCTATATCCCATGACTAACTACTAAAAATAAATCTGGATTGCTATAAACAATGGAAGGAGGATTACATTATAACATGTAGTTTAATGTAGTCTCTTATGGAGAGGGCATTTAAATTGTTTACATGATAGAAAAGTTAACATGTACCTGAATAACTAGTAAGAAGTAAGCTACAGAAAGGAAGAGGAGAAAGAGGAGGAGGAGAAAGAGGAAAAGGAAGAGGAAGAGGAAGAAGAGGAAGAGAAGGAAGAGGTGGAAGAGCAGCAGCACTAGCAGCAAGGTATTGGACATTATTCTAAGAATCATAGGCAGATTGTTCTTTGAGAAGAAAGTACAGGGAAACAGATTTCCTTCTGAGATTCTTGAAAATCTAACCCCTAATATAGAAAGCAATGGCTTTAATTCAAAACAGAGTAAGTGATTTTGGTCTTGAACTTTACTATCTCCAAACTGCCAAATCATAAGTCAGTATTTGACTCATAGCAACCCTCATAGGATTTTCAATGGCTGACTGTTTCTGCATTACCTTGGAAGTGGATTGCCAGGTCCTTCTCCCATTTTTGCGGTGCTGGGAATCCAACTCAGGACCTCAGAGACAGCAGCACAGCACTCTACCAACTGAGCTAAATCCCAGCCCCGCTAAATTATTAGCCCCTCATAAATTTGTTTCTAATCATTTCAGATAACTCCCAGTTTAAACTTCGTGGCTTTGAAACTATCACCTCCATGACTCACCTCCCTGCAGTCACCTTGAAAGTCATACCAGCTCCTCTACCACCAGTGCCAGACTAAATATAAAGTGTTTACCAGTTGTGATTACCTCAGTGGAGGCGAGAAAAGGGTGGGGATAGGGAAAGACTAGGCAACAGGTACAAAGTTGCAGTTAGAGGGGAGAAATAATCTGTGGTGTTCTGTTGCAAAATAAAGTTGCTGTGGTTAATAATGTTGTCATGAATATTTCAAAAGAGCTAGAAGAGAAGGTCTTGAATATTCTCATCATAAAGAAAGGATGTTTATGAAGTGGTGGATGTGCTTAATCCCTGGCCTGAGTATTACACAATGAATACATGTATTAAAACACAACACTTTACCCCATAAATATTTACAGTTGTTATGTGCCAATTAAAAACATAATAAAAGCTGGGGTTGTCGCTCAGTGGTAGAGTACTTGCCTAGCATGTATAAGGTCCTGAGTTTGATCCCTAGTACTGCATGAAACTGAAAGAAAATAAAAATATAATAGAAAATAAGTTTATATTGCCTATAAAATATAGTACAGAAAGGATAAGTGTGATTATTCTAGAAAAGATAGACATATGTTCTGTGATGGTCATATTTAATAACATATACACATTGTATCATTTCACTAGTTCCTGGCTATGACTTAAAGGAAAGTCGTGTAAAGAGTGAATTGATATGAAATATATTTGAAGAAAGTTATTAGATTAACAGTGAGAGAGGTAATTCTGAGATGATCAGATATGGCAAAAATTAAAGGCAGAAATACTGGAAATACTGAAATAACATAAATAGGGGAACAAGAAAATAGGCTAGACATAAGGCTTTATTCTGTATTAAAGACACTTTAATCCAATTCCACTCTGAAATCTAGTTTTAGCTTCTCTTGGTCTTGGTTTATTGTATTCAGCTCTCCAAGCCTGTCTTCTACCTTAGAGTCATGGTCCCAGTGTTTATTTTCAACTTCCAAAGACAGTTTCCTTGAGCAGGGGCTGGTGGCACACACTTTTAGTACCAGCAATGCCTGGGGAGGCTGAGACAGAATTGCAAACTCAAGGCAAGAAACAGCCTGTGTAACTTAGTGAGATCCTGTACTCAAATAAAAACAAATTAAAAATGGGATGGGCATGCAACCCAGGGGTAGCACACTTGCAAAGGATGTGCAGATCCCTGGGTTCAACTCCTAAAGTCCCCAAAACAAACAAACAAAAACAAAAATCTAAGAAGTCTCCTTCAAATTGTGTTCTTCCTGTGTATTATTTTTCAACTCCTACTAACATTATGAAATTTTATGTATAGCTCCATTTAAATGAAAAGCTATCAGATGTCTCCTAAAAGTGTATAGACTCTTCCCTGAAAGAAGTTGAAATACTTTCTTTTCAAATATCCATGAAATATTGACAAAAACAGCTACATATGAGGACCATAAATAAGCTTCAATTGATTGTTTAAATATATAGATATAGACTGGATTCTTAGATTTATATACAAGAAAGCTGGAAATTTTTTTAGAAAAGACATTGGAAAGCAAAAGACTCAGAATAACCTGGAAATTTCCAAATCCTTCCTAGCCGGGCATTGTGGCACAAGCCTGTAATCCCAGCACTCGGGAGGCTGAAGCAGGAAGATTGACAGGAGTTCAGGGCCAGCTTGGGCCATATAGAGAGTTCTAGGCCAACCAGGCAAAGAAGAAGGAGGAGGAGGAAGAAGTGGATGAAGAGGAGGAAGAAGAGGAGGAGGAAGAAGACAGCAAAGAAAAAATGGGCTAGGGGTGTAGCTCAGTAATAAAGCACTTGCCTAGCATACATACCCCTGGAATTCAGCACCACCACCACCACACACACACACACACACACACACACACACACACAGAGCATTTTTTAAAAGATACATACATTAACATGGACATTCAAAGAAAATTATAAATTTCTAGGTCATAATAACAGCAAATGTTAATTTTTCAGTAAAGCTAAGGCACTATCAGGGCTGAGTTTTAGGCTTAGTTGGTACAGTGCTACTCTCTGCTTTCTGGCACCCTGGGTCGGATCTCTAGCACCACAAAAATGGGAGAAGGACTTGGCAGCCCACTCCTGAAATAATCCTGAAACAATCACCCATTGAAACCCTATAAATAGCAGAGAAGCACTGACATAGTGCCACGTATGGCAAAGTGTTTCATTCTGTTGTACACAGGGTTGCTATGAGTCAGACCCAACTCAGCATCACCTAACGACAACAAACAAGAAAACACCAGTTGTAAGATGAATGGTGTTTTATATTCATTAAGAAGAAAGTTTCTGCTAATAAGCCATGCCTCACCCATCTTCTATCCCTTATCATTCTCCTTCCAATGTGCATTAATGATACACTGCTACTTCAGAGAGATTACCATTATCTACAAAATTTTCTTCCAAACTTTGACACCCATTTGAAAGTTATGGCACAGTTTTATTAATCTCCTTAGTATCCATGCAAAATTTTGAATCAACAAAGTGACAGTGTTTGAAACAGCAACTTAATTCAGCTTTTTATCAGCCACAAGGCATGTAAATCAAGTGACGTGAAACCAGTAGGAGCAGCAGTGCCCATGGATCTGTGTAGATCTAACAGTAGAGACCATGTCAGGACTGCAGTCTGGCTGATGGACCTTGGACATAGGTAAAAGTGGAGTGTAGTGTACTATACAATGCCTATGATTCATCCTTCAATGAAGGTATATCTTGATTCCAAGGTATGTCACAATTTGAAATTACCTCAAAAACAGTGTCTCAAAATTGATGAAACATGGATTTAGGTAGCGTGGCACAGAGCTAAATGCATGCTCACAGGAAAATTTACAGGCTTAAATACTTGCATTATTATATTCAGAAAAATCAAATAAATTAATCATCTAGGTTCAAACTGTTAGAAAAGAAACAAAACTAAACTAACCTAAGTAGTACAAATTTAATAAAGAGGAAATGAGAAATCAATGACTTAGAAATTTGAAAGGTAGAAATAATATAAGTACAAAAGATAATTCTTTGGGGAAAATAAATAAATAACTAAACTGCTTAAGAGAGAAGAGGGAGAGCCTGAAAATAGAAAATGAGGAATTGTGAGATAGTAGAAGACACTGATAAAGGAGAAATTTAAAAACTCTCGGTTTCCCTCACTTGTTAAGTGGGATTAATAAATTCATGGTAACTCTTGGTGCTTTAATAGATTAGAGTTAATACATTTAAAGGTCTTGTACTATGCCTGGTCCATGGGACTGTGCTCAGTATGTGGCAATTGCTACTAGTGGTAGTTACGCCAACCCATGTATTAGTATTGTTACTCCTGCTACTGCTGGTTATTTGTACTACTGTTACTACCACAGTGACTGATACTACTTTTACCCCAATAGGAAACAGTGATGATAATAATTATAAACCCAGGAAGCTCTTGGAACAGCAATAGGGATAACTAGCCTAGCTGAAGTCAGAAAGTTTGCTGAAGAATTGAAGACCAAATTGAGTCTTGAAGAACTAGTAAATGGGAAAAGGGTAGTGATAGGACAGAGTACCTACCAAGACATAGAAGGATGAGTGGTCTTGATGGATCCATGCACTTTTCAATACAGTTGTTAAATAGAATGTACATGGCATGAAGATTAAATTGAAGCTAGTGAGAAATTAATTGAATGTATGAATCAGAGTATATTCACAGATGGTTCCAGACCTACTATGGTTCAAGTTACAATTTTTCTACTTTATG
This sequence comes from Pedetes capensis, assembly GCA_007922755.1. NCBI lineage: Eukaryota > Metazoa > Chordata > Mammalia > Rodentia > Pedetidae > Pedetes > Pedetes capensis. The sequence continues at coordinate 5,317 of VMDO01019990.1, forward strand.
ATGTCGCAAAAACAATATGTATTTAACAGAACTGCAACTTGCCCTATAGTCCTCTCCTGGTAAGCTGGGCAGCCACAGGGAACCACAGCTCCTAGTCTGCCAAGGGATCATAGGGGGAAACAACTAGTCCTTTATAATGGATTATGTTGTGAAAATGTAGCACTTGTGGGGTTAGGTGTATTTAGTGCATTTTTCACTTATATTCTTTTCAACTTAATATACAGCTGATTAGGGTATCACCCCACTGTAATTTCAGGAGCATCCATGTAAAGATATTAAGATGCACTTTGACCAATGTTTTTCATGTGTTTTTTTTATTGGCTTATCTACACAATATCATATATAAAACTTCAGAATGACGTGCCATGGGTTTACATTTAAAATTCAATTTCCTCTAGAATATGAATGCATTGCGGGATCAATACAAGAGCCCATGGTAAATATACTTTGAACTATTCAAAGATTCAAATTGGTCCTATCACATTACACAGCCAAAACACATATTTGCCAGAATGACTGGAAAGTACTAGACTCTCTTAGAAATGTGTGTATGTGTATTTGTGTACTTTAGTGTACAATATGTGCTTTCACGTGATCTGCCTATTTTGAGTAGAGAATACCTAGCAATTAAGATGTGAGGTATGGCAGTTTGTTGTAATGATTACTAACTCAAACAGTTCCAGATTCCAATTGTTTATTGTTTTATTTTATGTATTTATATGTTTACTTACTTCTGAAATACCCATATTATTAAAAATTATATATTATGACCTATTTTCAGTTTCTGCATGGTACATATCCTATAAGTTTGAGAAAATGGGGAATTGTTATAAACAAAACAGGACAATACTGGATACTTATTATAAGTTGCTTGCTTTTTTCTAAATCATTTTGGATTTGTGTAGACTCCCCATTAGATATCAAACATTCCTTGGTTTGAAAATTCTGGATTTTCTTTTAGTGTACTCATACCTCATATGCTCCTGGACATTGTCTAACCCTGGGCAGTAAGTGACTCTTCTGCAAGCCAGATGAGTTTTTATTTAATCTGCCCACTGTACTTTACTTTCTTGCTCACACATTCTGCAGTGAAACCAGTGGCTATGTGCTTATGCTGATCAGCTCAGTTTAACATTGACATAATATCTTGGCAAGAAAATACTAATGCCTCTGCTTCTCATATACGTGCAGGTCTTATATGTGATTATGTGTGTAAGATAAACAGTCAGGCTATTAAGGCTTAGGAAATAGAGCAACTCTAACCTACAAATTTGCATTTCAGAGTTGAACTGACCTTTTTTTCTAAATGGCTAGTCAGGTCTGCATGAGTAGGTGGGCACACAGGCATTGTGCACATATGTTAAAGCAGCTGTGCTCTAGCCCAGATGTGTCCTCTGTGAACATCTTTGTGTCCGCTCCTGGCAGCCTCTCTTGCTTATGGAATTTGTATTACCACATCCTCATCCCCATCATCATTCAGTCTGTCATCTCAGAGGACTGTGACAAACCTCAAAAAGTGAGAAGAAGGAAAAGGAATACTCAGAAGGGATTATAAATGAACTGAGCTAAGAATGTAGAGAGATGGCTCAACCTGCCGGGTGTTACTTGACTCTTGAGGTCACCTTGATGAATATTTTGAAAGGATATGTGAGTCTGGATGAATTATCTCAGATGAAAAGAGTATAATGCCTAAAACAGGGGAATCTAAAGTCAGAATTTGAATCCACATTTAGTTACTTATAACCAGTAGTATGGGGCATCACCCTGGTGCTGGACTTGCTCTGGCTGTGAGTGGCTGTGAGCCACCGAGGACCCACCATCTGGTGAGGGTGAGCTAAGCATGGGAGAACTGAGCCACCCAGAAGGAGGCTTATGCTGACAGCTACTCTGAGAAGCCTTGAGAAAGGCAGGCTCAGAGGTTTATGCCCACGGTGGCTCCTTGCTTCTTTTTTCCCAGTGAAGACGCCAACTCCAAGTGCTCTGCTCCAACAGCACTTTATTGTTTAGCCTGTTCCAATTGATGGAATGGACAATGGCTGCTCCATGTACTGCCCTTATATCCTCTTCAGGAGCTAGCCAGGGACCAATCAGAGGCAGTCACCCCATATAGGTTTTGGCCAATCAGGGGGATATGCAAATTTGGGTTTGTAAAGTGACCAATCGAGTGGTTCCTGAATGGTCCAATCAGGAGCTGTTTGGTGGTTTGAAAATAGCCAATCAGTGTTAAGGGGCCTGAGGAAAGGGATTGAATGCCAGTGTCATCTATGGAAGCTTGCTGCCCAGGGTTTCCCAGATGTAGGGCAAAGATTACTGCCTGGGGAACAAGCCTTAGACCTCCAAGTGGGCCTTGATAGGCCCCAGGGCAAACTGCCTCTCTAGGCAGTACCCTACACAGAAGGACCTTTATCAGGTAATTTATCATCTCTTATCTTCAGTTTTTTCCATTATACCTATTCTATAATGCATTTGGAAGTTTTGATGTGATATAAGAAAGGGCTCAATTCTTGGCATTAATAATTGCCATTAAGATCTTGCCATTAAGAACGAATATGGGGTATTAGTTAAATAATACAATGATGGTGGTGGTGATAATAATGATTGTACTGAGAGTTGGACTTCAAAGAATGAATTTTGGGGACACAATTCAACACATAACAAATTTAGTTCTAAAAAGTCAAAATTATGACTATTAAATACAACCAATTACTATATACTTCATCTTCCACTAGGAAACTGGGGTTTGTGATATTATAATATTGTTTCACTCTCCTGAGGAAAATTTGTAGTAGAAGAATTTTTCTCTAGTGAAAAATTACTCTCAGCACTTGCTGTGGCTACAATATGTGCCGTTTGTGACCCAGTACTGGGTTTTCTCCTCTTCTAGTCTGTAAGTTGTTTGAGACAAAGGATCAGATATTTTTTCCCCACTTGAATATAGAAAAAATATAGCACTTTATTTGGACCTTAAACATAATTGGGATACAAGGGTATGCAGAAAAATAATCCTACAAAAAGACATGCAATGTAGAAGAGAGGTCTTTGGTGAAGGCATGGAAGAAGTGGGAGGAGATACACAAGAGGGTAAGGGGGAAGTTATCTTTGCAATGTACAATGAAATGCATATATGTAAATGTCACAATGAAATGCATGTCAGAATGAAACACATTAAGTTGTACATTAAAAATTTCCAATTAAAAAAAAAAGACAACTCATGATGCATCTTAGTGGTAGAGCACTTGCCTAGCAGGTGTGAGGCTCTGGGTTCACCACCTGCCCCAGTACTGCAAAAAACAATGCAAAAAAAAAAAAAAAAAAACTCTTGAGTGATCATTCAAGTTCATGTGATAAACTACTCATTCTTCATGATTGCTCATTCAGCATTGAATGACTGCAAAGGTAACTTCCTTACTCACTAGTGTTTTAGTTTTCATTAGATTATTTTGGAGGAAATGAAAAGATATAGTTTCTGTGAATTAAATCCCTAACCTGTGGTGCTCTGTGCCATTTATGTATTTTACTTATCTTTCTTTGGCCAGCATCCAAATAGTATCAGCATATACACATTAATGTTACATTTTTATCACGTGTACTAAGGTCAGCACTATGCTGAACAGTGCTGATATGGAAGTCTTGAGCTCTTTTTTATTTCCTTTTCTTTTTTGCCTATATTTTCTATTCTTGGGTTCATGCCTTTATAGATACATCTCATCTAGCAGGGAAGAAGAATTCAAAGACAAAAATATTCACTTTCTGCACAAGTGTAGCCCCTTTAGAGTGTCCCAGAGACCACACCCAGTGACTTTAGTTTGTATCTCATTGGCCACTAATAGTTTCATCATGAGAGAATAGATGCATATTTATAAATCGATTAATTTTTTTAACTTGACTTTTAGAAATTATAATAGCAAATGCCAGTTTCCTGTACTGATAGTCATCATGGTATTAATGAGATGGTTGACAACCCTGGCAGTTCTTTACTAACTTGTACAATATGATATTATGCAATTTTGATTTATTTTGATATACTATTTTCAACAATTTGTTTTAGTATACTTGCATGCTGGCTTCTAGGCTAAGCAGCTCATATATTCATAATTTTGAAATCTTCAAACTACTTTACATTATTTTCTGTGGGCTGAACTGTGCCACAAAATTTACATGTGGAAGCTCCGATCCCCCACGCAATGATATTTGAATGTGGGATCTTTAGAAGGTAATTAGGTATAGATGAAGCTATGAGGCTAGAGCCTCCATAATAAGACTAGCGACCTATAAGAATAGGAAGAGAGACCAGAGTTTGCTTTTTCTCTACCACATGAGGATACAGTGGAAAAGCAAACATCTGCAACCCAGGACAAGGGCCTTCAGCAAGAGCTGACTCTTCAGAAACTTTGATCTTGGTCTTCTCAGACTCAAGAACTGTGAGAAATAAATCCTTGTTATCTAAACTAACTGTGCTATTTTGATGTAGGAGCCTGAGCTGATTGAGGCAAGATTTTTATCTCAATTTATGCAGAGCCTGTTTCAAGTCATATGGCTGGTGAGGGGAATTATGAATCTCTTTCACCTTTGTCTGACTTAAGGATTATGCTCTTAATGAATACACTCTAGTACCTCATGTATAAAAATCATGGGGAAATAGGGGAATGAACAGGAGGCTGAATGTGCAGGGGAAATGGAAGACCCACCCCCTCCAAAATTATTATGATCCTGGGGACATGTGGAAGGGGAATCACATGTTCTTGAATTAAATAGTCTTTTGAGAAGGATGTCGTTGGAGGGCTGGATGGGTGCACATGGTGCTCATATCTGAACCCTGAATCCTGATTAAGTCCACTCAAGAAGAACCATTCACTTTGTTCAACTTGCTACCCCTCATTTGAGAAGAAGCACCCTATCTCCATACTCATACAGGCATAGGCAGAAATAGCAATATGAAAATATTTCAAGTTATGGGAGTAAAATGAGCCACAATCTATCTTACAAAAGAGCATAAGGAGGCAGCATGTAGTGGGGAACCATGTTTCTGAAGTGAGATGACTCCTGGTGTAATTTATATTTTCTAAACTATCAATTGGGGTTGGGATTTAGCTCAGTTGGTAGAGCGCTGCGCTGCAGTCTCTGAGGTCCTGAGTTCAATTCCCAGCACCGCAAAAATGGGAGAAGGACCTGGCAATCCACTCCCAATGCAATCCCGAAAACAGTCTGCCAATGAAAACCCTATGAGGGTCGCTATGAGTCAGATACCGACTCGACAGCACCTAACAACAATAACAAACTATCAATGGATATGTAATAATAATATTACAAGACTAAGATAATAGATGGGCTAGGATTTAGCTCAGTTGGTAGAGCACCACTCTGCAGTCTCTGCGGTCCCTAGTTCGATTCCCAGCACCGCAAAAATGGGAGAAGGACGTGGCAATCCACTCCCAAGGCAATCCCGAAACAGTCAGCCATTGAAAACCCTATGAGGGTTGCTATGAGTCAGACTCGACTCAATGGCAACCAACAGCAACAACAAGATAATACATAAAAATACAGTGTCTTAGATATGTTCCTTGCTTAGTAAAAGGTATATGATTCCTGTATATATTTTTTTCCTTTTCTTTCTGAAATTTTAGGGGATCCTCTCACTGAATTGCGGAAGTGAAATGCATGTACTGTGGTCAAAATAGGCAGAAGATATTCCCATCCCTTGAAATCCATGACCTCCTCCCCTTCCTGCTATATGTTTCCTCATCTGAGACTTAGGTCCTAATAGTTCCTAAGATTCAGTTCAAATAGCATTATTTCTCTCTTCTCTCCCTATCCCTCTTTCCTGATCAAAATAATCTTTACCCTCCTGTGAAATTTCACAGAATTTAAACTAAACCTTTTTTAAACTTAGAATATTTTCTCTATTTGTCAAAATCAAATACTTTTTCTGACATCTCTATATCCAGTAGTTAGTTGGTAATTAAATATTTGACTAGTGAGTTATGAACAAAGCCACTCATCCACTAATTTGGCATTTTGTAATTTTCATTGCTTTTCAGATGTATTATATTGTATATTCTCATACTAAGTGTGGTTGTTGTTGTTGTTAGGTGCCGTCGAGTCGGTATCCAACTCATAGTGACCCTCTGTACAACAGGGGAAACAATATTGTCAGTGTTTCTCTGCTGTTCACAGGGTTTTCAATGGCAGATTGATTTTTTTTTTTGGGAGGGGGTTGCCAGGTCCTTCTCCCAAGCCTACAGCTTCTGGTGTTCCCAGGCGGTCTCCCATCCAGCTACTAACCAGGCCTGACCCTGCTTAGCTTCCGAGATCTGACGGGATCGGATGCCACAGGGCTACGGCTACTAAGTGTGGAGAGATCTGTAATACAAGTAATGACATTCAGTACAGAGAGGTTAATCAGTATGCCAAAAGTCGCACAGCAAGGTAGTTATAGATCTCATGTGAAAACTTGATTTTCCAAATTTCCTCTCCCTTGCACATTCTTTTCATGCTAATTCTGGAGAAATGCTTCAAACAGAGAGAAAGTAGCATGAATTAAATAGGTCATTCTGTGTTTGGATCTGTTTTTAACTTATCAAATCCTTCTACCAATATATGCAAATATACTTGTGGGAAAATCTGTATGTCTTTCAGAAACTCTAATAGTTATTATCATTGCAAAATCAAGGTCTCCTAGAAAACCAATCCTTTAATGTAAAATCTAGTTATTAAAACATATTTATTTGTTAATCAAAATGTATTTACAACATCAGACCAACCAACAAAGAATATTTTTAAAATCCAGTAAAATCTGCTGACATTAATGAGAAATTACAATTTCAAATGCATTACCCTTGTAAGATAAATCAAAGGTAACAGTAATTAAGATAATTGCAAAAGATATTTTGGGTTCTGTGTATTTGCGCAAGTGTTGAGAGGTGGAATATAAATGTGAAAGTATTTTTGTTCACTTTGGTATCTTGAGCTTGAAATAATTTTTAGACCACAACATTTTTTCATATTGAGTTAAAACCTAAAATTTTTGGATGTAATCTTAAATCCCTCTATGTGTATATACTCACCCATTTTGTAGGATGAAATATTTATTAAAGAGGAGTTTCTTGTTATTGTGGGTTTTCATAAAATACACCATTTCATGCATATTTTAAAAATCTCTTTTTATGTAGGTTAGGAAAACTTCTCTCTTTTCTATTTGATACACAATAAACGTGATTTTATTTGGGTCTGCAATCATTCTGGTATTTAAATCCATTAAGTCATTATGGAATTTCCTAATATTATATGTTACTTTATTGGAGCTATTTAAGCATAAATTTTGGGGGGCAGGGTGGCAACTAACACCCTTTTTGTTAGAAGTGATCCCTACAAGCTATTGAAAGAGAAGCAGAGGAGTCATTTAGACACAATGTGCACAGATGTGATTTCTTAGTAATGGCTTGTTATTATCAGTGGTGAATGGCTTATCAACCTCTGTAAATGTTAATGATAGCTACTTACACTCTAATCACTCATTCTGACTCTTTTAGAATTGCTTATATGCTTCAGTAATACCTTTCAGCCTTAAATATCCTGGAGCTCAACTTTTGAAAAGAAGTATATTTAAGCTGCAGTTTATTTCTTTTGCATACAAAAACATCTCTTCCACAGTTGTCATGGCGAATGTGATGGTTACTAGAATGACTACAATGAGACAAGGATATATAGGGATATAGAAAGGGAAAGCTTTTGCTACTGTAAATAATCTACAGTGGAAATAGGGTGGATTTTTCTTAAACTTAAGATAGCTTTAGGAAAAGTCTCAGGTTTCTGTTACACTGGCCAGGATGTAATTACTGCCATGATGTCTTCATTAAACAGTTCTGAGTCGTATGTTTACACCTCAAGCCAGGGAATGGAGCCTTCTTCATAAATGATGTGGAATGCAACGAAACATTTCCAAAAAGCAACAATGGATTCTTTCATTTTTTGAAAGTGATTTGAGGAAGGCCAAAAAAAAAGATTAAAAGACATAACATACACAAAACACTTAATGTCACTCTAAGGAAATAGTAAATTCTCAATTAATGGTCTCTATCATTCTTCCCTTGCAATCCTGAAACAGTTAGCCATTGAAAACCCTACCAGGGTCTCTAAGAGTTGGATATGGACTCCAGGGCACCTAACAACAACAACAATCATTCTTTCCTTAGTAAAGGTAGTAAATACTACCTTAACATTTGATACTTTAACACTTTGGCCTGTTTTTTCTTTTCTCTTTTTTTCTCTTCTTTTCCTTTCTTCTTTTCTTTTCTTTCTTTTATTTTTTTCTTTTCCTAGTAGAAGATGTAGTGTTCATTAAACTAGTCCATTCTCTAAAATAAGGACAGCCAGTGGAAAGGATCTTGTTTTTCATAATCTAAATGATCAAAATTCAAAAGACAAGTTCTATCTGAAACCATTTTTGAAATACAGAGGAACAATAAATATTTTTTGAAGTTCAATCTAGTGTTTTGTCTTAGTAAATCATCAAACAGACTTTCATATCACAGTGTCTAAAGAAATTGTGGCTCTATCCCATTTTTAGGCTTTCTTGGGTTCCCCATTTAATTCCCTCTTTCCTTCCTACATATCAGGGAAGGGTACGGAAACAGAAATTATCTTTTTCTAGAGTTTATTGTGAATGTTAAATGAGGGGTTGCAAGAACATACTTCACTCTTCTTTAAATATCCACTAATATAACAAAAGGTCCCCAGTAAAGGTTATTTCCTTAACAATGATGTGTATTTCCTCAACTTGCTCCAGTGCATGTAACTAATAAGTATGCAACACAGACTCCAGCCTTAGGAAAGTGGAACTCCATCTAATGAGTGCTATTATTTTTCTCCATGCAATTTAATAGTCCACTAACTTTAATACCAAAAAATGTTTCCAAGACAAATCAAAACGTAGTCCTAATTGTATTACTTGGTTTTTGTTTCCAGCATTGATTTTTTTTCTTCTTAGTTCTGTAGTATAATGTATTTAGTATCAATAAGAACAAGGCCTTGTTCATTGGTAGATCAATCTAAATATTCTACAACAGCACACAGTACTGAATTCAGCACACAGTTTGGTAGCTGGATCTTCCTGGGTATTGTATGGAATTTTAAGGTTGTTATTCGCTGTAACTAATCATGAAATCTTCCCCAATGTACTGAAGTCTTCAAAGAATGAGGACCAAGCTAGTGAAGTAAATAAGGCCAAAACTGTATCCTCACCGATACATTAAATAATATATTACTAGGGAGCTCCTTACAAGTTTTTAGACTTTAACATTTCAGCAGTATCTCATGAATAAGAACTGTTTGCTGAAGTTCTTAAATGAAAAAATCTTTTCTGAAGTAACAAAAGGAATTAGCATGAACACAGCATACCCACTGCAAAAATAACTAAGATTATTTGTAGTAAGTGCTGAGGTTATTTGGCTTGGATAATTCTGAGTCTGTGGTTTTGTAAAATGAGCTATATTTGTGAATATTTAATTTTTAGAACTTTGATCTATAATAGGCACTTATGTACTTATGGATATACTTTAAATTTTAATAAGGCTCAATTGCAAAAACAGCTATGGTCCATTTGCTGCAAGGGCCTCTAGTGAAACTTATGGTAAACATGCAGATGCAATAATCTGGAACTCGGATGCAGAGTTCATTTTACAAGTGCAATGGCCCAATGGAACAGGACCTCAAGGTCAGGACATTGTGAATCAGGGTACAACAAATAAAACAAAGTTCAACTTAGATCCTGGTGAAGTATTATGGGAAGTCAATTCATATTTACATTATTTGCTTATTTTTTGGAATATACATAAATTAACTCCCCAGAGAAGAAAAACAGATTTCTACCAATAAAAAAAGGAAATATTAGCAAAGGAACATCATCCGGTGGTGATTGTTGTTAGGTGCTGTCGAGTTGGTGTCTGACTCATAGCCTACCCTATGTACACAGGCAAAATATTATCATTCGTGCTTTTCTGCTATTCATAGGGTTTTTAGTGGCTGGCTGTTTTTTGGGAGTGGGTTGCCGAGTCTGTCTCCCAAGCCTACAGCACCTGGTGTTCCCAGGCAGTCTCTCATCCAAGTACTAACCAGACCTGACCCTGCTTAGCTTCCGAGATATGATGGGATCAGACACCACAGTAGTATGGCTGCAGGCATCATCTGATTAGGAAGGGAAAAATCAAAATAAAATGAAATAGATCAAGTAAGAGCATAAATCAAGTAAGTGAAAATAAGTTCATGAAAAATGGAGAAGTTATGTTAGAAGTGAATCAACATGGAACTGAGAAGATGCCCTTGTTTCTTCTGCAAAGTTACATATTGCTTGTATAGAGGGCTATGGGAGGCAGAGTGAAAGTGGGTGAGATATGGGTCACAGTACCTGAGTTTTAGTTTCAGCTTTGCCTCCAATATGTCATAGAACAATGGATTAATGATATATGGCCCTTCTTTTTCATTCTTGATTTTCTTATTAGTAAAATGAAGTTAATACTCTATGTAGGTATGGTTGACATTACTCTTTTTCTTCCTTTAAGACCTAATAAATCTCCACTTTTTTGTGAATTGACTTTACTGGCGGAGCCATCGTTTCCTCTGTTCTTCTATATGTATATTCCTTATAGCAAAAAACTCATCTTATGTCTTGAGTTCTCTGAATTCCTCAAAGAGAAGATTCCATTAATTCTTCTTGAATAATTCTAGATATGAATAAATAAGTCTACAGTGTACCATTCTGGCATCCAATCTCATTAGATCTCGGAAGCTAAGCAGGCTCAGGCTTGGTTAACACTTGGATGGGAGACCATCTGGGAATACCAGGTACTGTAGGCTTGGGAGAAAGACTTGCTAGTCTACTCCTGGAAACAATCAGCTCTTGAAAACCCTCTGAACAGCAGAGAAGCACTGACAATAGTCCGGGACATGGCACAGTGTCAGGGAGTGTTCTGTTCTATTGTACGTAAGGTTGCTATGAGTCAGACACAATTCAAAAGCCCCTAACAACAACATAAATAAGGAGTGTGAATACATTCATAGAGAATGCATAATATCAGTTGCCAGGGTGTACCACAGAGGGCCTGTAATATATTAGCAAATGAACGAAAGCAGCTGGAAGCTCTTTAGATTTAGCAATTCAGTCTCCTTATTCAAATTGTGATAGTGGGATTTAGTGAACCTTGTGTTCCCTCCTTGCCATTTGTTTGGTGGTGGTCATGTGCTACATACTCTTCTAGAGGTTTTTATTCATTCTTTTAAGCCATAAGTAGACTTATTTAGGTATCTTTAATATCCTGGTTTTACGGTTGAGAAAATAGGATTAGAAAGTGCAATTGTCTTGCTCAGAGTAGATAGCTAAGCCTATATATACATTGAAGTCCACTCAATTCCAAAACCTTTATTGTGTCCAATAGGTAAAAGGAACATATTTAGATCCTTATGCATTGTGAGTTTAATCTGATTGTATTGGCTCTGTAATAAATACACAGAATGACGAAGGTTTAGGAATTTGTGTTATCAGAGAATATATTGTCAATCAAAAGAAGAACTGCTACTACTACTCACAAGCTGCTTTTTGATCACCACAACTTTAATATTACAATATCAGCAAAGAAAAATCCATACAATCTTTGCTTCATATTCCAATTAATTTATTATAATGGTATGTGTTATAGTTTGAATCTAAAATGACCCCAAGGGTTATGTGTTAGAACATTTGGTCCCCAGTTGGTGGTGCCACTGGTGGAAGCTATGAAACCTTGGGAGGTGGGATTCTTGCTTTGCAGAAGTAGGATACTAGGGGCAGAACATTGGAAGTTTGTCCCAGACTTGTGGTTCCCATTGTTCTCTGCTGCCTGCTGCCACCACGACTGCCCCACCACCATAATAGACTGTGATTGTCTAACCACGAGCCACCAATAAATATCTTTTCCCGTAAGTTTGCTTTGGTCAGATTCTCCACCACAGAGACTGACATGAGTTGACTAATACAGCATGACTCTAACAGGCAAGATAACAAGCATGGTGGCACATGCCTGTATTCCCAGACACTCAGGAGGTGGAGGCACGAGGATTGCAAGTTCAAGGCCAGAGTCAGCCTATATAACTTATTAAGACCATAACTCAAAATGAAAATTGGAAAATGATGTGGGGGTGAATCCCAGTGGTAGTGTACTTGCAAAGTATGTGTGAGGCCCTCAGTTCAATTCTCAAGTACTGCAAAAACTAAACAAATAAATAAACATGCAAGAAATAATTGTTTACTTTTATTCATCATTTTTGATTGTCATATCTCAATAGCCTTAGCCATTATAGATACTTCTTCATATTAATATCACCTAATAAGGCAAGACTTCCTAATGAAACTTGTATGGTTTGTATGGCTGGGATAAATTAAAATCTTAAATAATGCAAGTTGAATCTCATTTAAGGTAGCTAGCACAATGGTTGCAAATGTCCGAAGTTCATGGCAAGGCTGACTTGTAGCATAATGCTTGAACAGTGTGCTCTCTCACTTATGGGAAGATTTTGGCCATGGATACTTTTAGCCATAGCACAGTGTTTTAGGTACCTTTTAAAATTCAGAGATATGATAACCACCCTCCCCACATTTCGTTTCTATTCCAAATACCATCCAGAAACATCAGCTTGAACGTCAGCCTTCTCTCCTATTTTTCTCTATCCTTATGAACCACATGCACTTTTCTATGGCTGATATAGCACATGACCATCCATTCTAGAAGAGTCCATGTGCCTTCCTTTGTGTCTTGATTTCAAGTTTTGAAAAACCCAGGAAGCAAACTGAAGTCGCTGGGGCCTAAGTATGTCAATTACGTCTCTTTGGAAATATTTGATTTTTGAATTTGATATTGGAAAATAGATGAAAATGTCTAGGATGCTCTGCTCTCTGTAAAGGATGTCCTTACAGAATTACCAAGTAGGATTATAGAACAGAGGTGAATCTAATGGGACCTAAGTGGTGGATTTGAGTCTTCTTACAACCACTTTTCTGTTCTCCATTCCATTACCCACAACGTATTTCTTTCTCTAGTTTCTGGGTTTTAAGGTATAAAACACTGATTATTATGGAACTTAGTAAAGGAGAATTTTTTTGTAAAATCACTTCTGAGATAGTACAGGGGTCATAAGATTCATCTCTGTATAGGACATTTTTCCACAGCTGTATTAAAGATTAACTGTATATTATGGCAAGGTTTATTTTTCTATTTCTCACTACTGCATCTTATTCTTCTGGTCTTTCTAGCTATCTTCATAAAGAGTGTAAAATAATGTGATTCAGGTAATATCCATCATATAAAACACCCAGATAATTACACCAGTGTTGTCATGGAATTATCTGCAAGAAGTTTCTATTAACTCTAGAAAAGCTTGTCTCTGTACAACATTAAATTTTTCTTCAGCAAAACATTCCAAAATATTTATCTAGTAAAAAGTAATGGAAGCAATCTATGGTCAGACACATCTATAGCCATACTACCCTGGCATCTGATCCTGTAGAATTTAAGCAGGGTCAGACCTGGTTAGTCCTTGGATGGGAGACCGCCTGGGAATGCCAGGTGCTGTAGGCTAGGGAGAAGGACATCGTAGCCCACTTCCAAAACAATTAGCCATTGAAAACCCTATGAATAGCAGAGAAACACTGACAATAGTGCCAGGCATGCACACTGTTGGTTAGTGCTTCATTCTGTTGTACACAGTACAACTCGCTATGAGTTGTACACTTGCTATGAGTTCAACTTGAGTCAATTGCACCTAACAAAAACAACAACAACATGGTCAGACACAATTAGGAATTTCCGTCATCCTACTACTGGAAGAGATACAACACACACATTTATATTGAAAGTGCTGGTGGCCGGTATTGTACTAGAGAAATATATTTAACTTAGTTTACCATTTTGCTTGACAAATTTTTAATATTGTTTTGCATAACATCTACTGTAGTATTTTGGAATTAGTTTTCTATAGATGACACTTTGCAGCAAATTTCCTGATAAAGCCATTTCAAGATAACTGGAAGTTTAAACTAGAAGTAAGGGCCAATCATTTCTGAGATCACTGAGGCAAAGAAAGTGGATTTTCTCATTCTTGGGTACCCTAGCAACTCTCAGGAAGCTTGGACTTTTATTCGTTTGTAAATCAGAGACAGGATTCTTGAGTTTATGTCTCATAGCTAACATATATTCACTATGGGACCTGCTGCCAGTTATTTAACTCTTTTAGAGTAGATAATCCTAATTTCTAAATCGAATATAATGATAATTAAGAAATATGACTAATGTATTTGTTGACAAAGTACATCTAACCTCTTGATGATGATCATCATCATTGTATGTATTATCTATAGGATATCCCAACTCAAAAAACACTAATCTATGAACATACCACAGTTTCTATGATTTCACTGTGGTTTGTCTCTATCAAAACTCAGGCGGAAATGCAATTCCCAATTTGGTATTGCTCAGAGGCAATGGGATCTTTAAGAGGTAGTTAGTTCACAGAGACTGCATCCTCAAGAAGGGATTAATGCAGTTCCCTTCAGGGAAGTTACATTATTGTGAGAGGGGTTATAATAAAGCAAGCCTGGCACCTCCCATTTGTTGGTTTCCCAAATACGAATACTCTTCCAAATGTACTCAGTTCACTCCTATTTCCCAACATGAGTTGATTCAGCATGAGACCATCACCTGAAGCCACATGAATGCTGGTGCCATGCTGCTGGACCTCCAGAACTTTGAGACCACATAAACTTTATTTCTTTATGAATTTTCTAGCCTTGGATTCTGTTATAGAAAATAACAACAACAACAATAAACAGATGCCTCCTCTAGTGCTCTCAATTCATTTTTGCTCTGTTACAAAGCACATAGATGAGTCTCACCTTTTTTTAAGAAAGCACCATTTTGTTTTACAAATTTACCAAGTGACATTAATTTAACGCAATACTATACTGAGACACAACAAACTAGATGATACAATTTCCCTTGCAGTATTTGAGATCTAAAATCATTCCAAGGTTAACTGAACACACATTTTTGACAGCACACAGCTGTGTCTAAGACACACCTGGTGCACTATGCCTCTGGCCTCTAATGGACTGCTAACTGGACCTTGATATGGAGTTGAGATATGAACTCTGACAACCATGGAGGATAACTGAGGATATTGGTCACACTGAATCTATTTTCATATAGATGTATAACAAGGATTCTCTGTTTAGATGCTCTGGGTAATGATATATATATCATATATATATATATATATATATATATATATATATATATATAATTTACTTGAAGGAAGGTATGTTTTCAAACATGACAGAGAAATCTATCTGAAATATATCTTATCCTCACCAATTTTCAGACTATGTATTGTTTAAAATGGTTCTGGTATCTTTTATCTTTTTCACTTCCTAGGATGTACTAAGGCTGGGATTTACCTCCATTGGTAGAGTGATGCTCTGCACTCTCTGAGGACCTGGGTTGGATCACCATCACTGCAAAAATGTGGGAAGGCTCTGGCAGCCCACTCATGAAACAATCCAGAAACAATCAACCATTGACAACCTATGAATATCAGAGAAGCACTGACATAGTGCAAGCATGGCACAGTGTTGGAGAGTGTTTCATTGTATTATATGTAGGATCACTATGAGTTGGACCTGACTTGACAGTATCTAATAACAACAACAAATGATGGGGCCAGTTTTATTCTGTGTTCTTATTGCCACAACTGTCATGCTAACACAGCTTTATTTACTCAGGTTTGGGGTTTCTATTAGGAAATATCCAAACAGGAGAATTTGATTCATCAAGAAAATGTTTCCAAAGAACCCATTGTCCTGGAAGTATCACTGAAGACCACAGCTGTTGGGTCCATCTGTGCTAAAGTGATAGAAAGGAGTAGAACAGACTTTTCATAGCTTTTTCTTTCCTTTTTTATTTTGTTTTGTGGTATGATTCACAGATTTGACTGATTTTTCAGAGCTCATGTGCATGGAAAACATAGCATAGCTCAGGGAACTCAGCACACCTCAGGTATGGAAGAAAGCAGCTTACACTATTGCAGACATGGCTGCTCCATTGCACTGATTTAGTAGGTAGCCTTGGCCACGTTAATGCAGATCACTCTGCCTCTGTTCTTCCAGATTTAATAAAGGTAAAGCATCTAACCACTCATCTGTTTTTTGAAGCATTTTCAAACCAAGGACAACAGGCCAAATTACTGGGTGTAATTCTAGTGAACTGTGAGAAAATTGTTTAGATTAATGTGTTCTGTTACTAATCTTCTGCAGAAGAAAGTCTATGCTTCATTAAATGATGAGATGGAAAAATATATATAGCACCAGACAAAACCAAATTGACTAAGACAAAGATTCCTTCACTCATTTAACAAACACTCATTCCAGCCTAGTGTGCAGTATGCTAGTTTCTGGCACTACAAAGATGAATACACATAGATGTGACCATAAAGAACCATGCAGTCAGTTAAGGAAATGGGTTTGTAAACAGATGGTCATGGCACAGTGATGTAAGCACTCAGGGGAATAAGTGCCCTAGAGGATAGAGGAAGGGGCAGTGACCTTATCACACAATCTGGAGACAAACCACAGCTGAGGGACGAGGTACACTCGGGAAGGGCATGCAAGCAGAAGGAATCATTTACGCAAACATATGACATGTTCAATGAAGCACAAGATAAAGAAAAATAAATGGTAGGAAAAAGTGAATTTAGTTTTACTATTAGCAAAGAATCGCTCTTGGAATTTTGCCTCATTATTAGAACCAATTATTTGGAGATGCTATACTATCATTTAAATCTTTAGGTCCGTGTCTTGGGTTTTGTTTAAGATGGAATGTCTGCCTTAAAGTTGAATATGACTGTACTGCTCTCATCCTGGCCCCAGCTCTTCATTAGCTGAGAACCAACGGAGAACCGAATGCAAAATGCTCTCATGACCTGCACTGCCCCTTCTTTCTATACTACTGGTCTGCTCAATAGCAGTGCCTACAGCCACCCAAGTTTCTTGACTTTCCTGTCCCAGATCTTTGCATCCATTGTTCCCTCTGGCTGGCACACACATCTTTATGTTTGCATGTCTCATTCTCCTTTAGTATCATTTAAGTCTGGGCTCAGATGTCACCTCCACAGGAGGTCTTTACTGACTGTTCTATCCAAAGAGCATCCTCCACTCATCCTGATCCCTATATGCGGCTTTAATTGCTCTTTAGAGCACATGTCACTACTGACATTACACAATATGTCATTTAATGTGCTTAACTTCTAACTAGTTCCCCATAGTGAATTGAACTGTGGACCTCCAAAGATATATCTATCAACTGCCTTCTAATTCTGGGGAACCAGTGAATGTGATTGAATTTGGAGAAAGGGCCTAATTAAGGTAAAGATCTTAGGATAAAATAATTATGGCTTTAGGATGGGTCCTAAATCTTATGACAACTGTCTCTGTAAGAGAAGAGAAAGTAGAAGATAGAGTTCCTCACTCAATTACACTATGCTAATGATGATGATGATAATGATAATGCTAACATCAAAATATAAAGAAATTTGTATTCATTCATATTCTCTCTCTCTCTCCCCTTCTCCTCCTCCTCCTCTTCCTCCTCCTCCTCCCTCCCTCCATCAGAATTAGAGGTTGACCCCAAGGCCTCACCTGTGCTAAGCAAGTGCTCTACTACTGAGCTGTACTCACAGCCTCCTTTTAAATATTTTTTATATCATATTATTATTTTGAGACAGGATCTCAATAGGTTGCTCAGGTTGCCTTTGGCCTTGGACTCTCAATACTCCTGCTTCAGCCTCTTGAGTCTTTTGAATTATAGGAATGATTCATGACACTCAGAGCTTTAATTTCCTGTTTTAATACTCCTACCAGTCACTTGGGATAGTGAATACTTATGAGCCTGTTTTATAATTGAACAAATCAAAAACCTCAGTGGCTTTATCTGAGATCCTATAACCACTAAGGTGCCTCATGAAGAAGAACACAGGGTCCCAGGTGAGACTCATGCTTCCTTGAAGACTTGCAGACTGGTGTGTCCCATCTCAGTTTTGTGTGTTCCTTGTTCATCTATGCCCTTTGCATTCATATTAGAAGTAGGAAAAGGAAGCAAACCTCCACCAGGGGTTCATAAGTAAATGTTATAATAGATTTTTTTCATCCACATCAATAGATTTTTTTCATCTCATTCCATCCCTTCAGCACCTCTTCAAGGCTTCACTTTACATAGTGGAGATTAACACAAAACTCGAAAGAGATGGACTGCAATTTAAAGTCTGCTATGGGGGCCATTGGGGCTGGGATTTAGCTCAGTTGGTAGAGCACTATGCTGCAGTCTCTGAGGTCCTGAGTTCAATTCCCAGCACTGCAAAAACGGGAGAAGGATGTGCCGGTCCACTCCCAAAGCAATCCCGAAACAATCAGTAATTGAAAACCCTATGAGGGTCACTGTGAGTCATACCTGACTTAATGATACCTAATAACAACAACATGGCTGCCATATACATTCCTGGTTTTTGCATAATTAACAATGTTTATACTACATACCCTTGTACTTACAATTAGCTATCAAACTCTTTTATGACCCACTTGAATCTGTCAGATATTATTTACTGGAATTCTACAGCTCTATTGCATTGACTGTTATAGGCAATGCTGCTTTTTCAACACTCCATTCTCCACCCTGTTGAGAGCTTTCATTTTTACCCCCTTGGTCACCATCTAGTGCTTGTTCCTTAGGAAACTTCACTCTTTGCTGCTCTCTTTTCCCAAGACAGCTGAGTAGGATATGAAGTAAGAAGTTTTAAAATACCCTGTAGAGTTTCTCTGGACTTTCTAAATCCTATGATATCTTAGCAGAAACTTTATTTTGCTTGTATGTTTTGCCCTCTTGTCCCTTTTACTTTTTGATTCTCCTTCATAGTTTTGTGACCCCTAGGAGGTCTGGGAATAGTGTTCCCCAGCAAGATAAGCTACTCTAAAGAAAGGTCAGCCTGCCAAGAGAACCCTAGAAAACTAAGTATTAAAAAAAATGCTTTGCTGTGGCAAGCACAGATAACACTCCAGTCTCCATATTCTCCTCAACTGCTACCCTGCTTTAAAAATAAAAATATTCTCAGTCCTGAAGATTTTTGAATTCCATAGTTATATCTGAGCAAGGTGTGGGCAAAAATAATTCATAGCTGGGGATTTATTGTGCTTTGTAATAATATAAAGAAATAGCAATATGTTTCTGCATAATGTAATCTATCTCAGGATGGTTAATTTTTGTTTTTGTTGTTGTTGTTAGCTACCATCAAGTCGGAGTACAACTCATAGCTACCCTACGTACAAGAGGTGAAACACTATTGTCAATGCTTCTCTGCTATTCATTTTCAATGGCTAATTGTTTTTTTGGAGTGGACTGCCGGGTCCTTCTCCCAAGCCTACAGCACCTGGTATTGCCAGGTGGTCTCCCATGCAAGTACTAACCAGGCCCCACCCTGCTTAGCTTCTGAGATCTGATGGGATCAGACAGGGCAGTGGTATGGCTGTTGTTGTGTTGTTGTTAGGTACCCTGGAGTCGGTATCCGACTCATAGCGACTCTCATAGGGGTTTCAATGGCTGAGTGCTTCGGGATTAGGTATGGCTGTAGGTAATTAACATTTTAGAAACTTAATCCCTCTAGTGCAAGATAGGTAAACTACCTTAATCCACTAAGTTAAAGGAAAAAGACTAAGCTCTTTTCTTATTATTAATACTATTTTTTTGCAAAATGGTCTATTACCTGCATTTCTGTTGTATCTAGCAACATATTTACTGAATTAATTAATGAGAAATTTCACTCCAAGATCTTGTGTTTGTGGGTTGAAGTGAAGGATTTACCACTTAATAGTAAAATCTGCAGCTTTTAAATTGATGGAATTTGGGCATACAAACATTGGGTTGATTTTTCCTAATCACTGCATTTGTCAATTGAGTTTTACTATATAACATATATTCAGTAGCTATTAGACATATAGGTTTGGAAAAATGTTCTCTTCTGTTTCTCAGTCTTCTCAGTAACCCAAATGAGTAGATGGAAATGGAAAAGATTGAAACACTTTTACATCGGATGAAGCGAAGGTTCAGTTAGGGAAAGAAGCAGCTTGTAACATCTGTATTAACAACATTTAAGGTAAATACCTGTTAATTGGCATTTTTTCTCACAATCCAGCAATTCTTCCATTCTTCCATTTTTCACTGCTAACATCTGTTCTATAAAGATGCATTGGCAGTTAGAAGGAAAACAAAACAAAGTTTTTAAGTCAGTGAAATAATCTAAAGAGGAATTGTGAGACAGGAAAGGCTAGATATTTTATATATGCTATATAATCCTCATGAAAAATTCTAGTGCGCCTTCTCCAAGAGAGAAATTGAGAACTCTAAATGCTCCACATTTAACAGGTTTTTGGCAGAGTTGCATCCTTTCCATTGGAGGGAGAATAATTAATTTTTTATCAGGCTGTCAAGGATGTTTAGTCTTTTAGTAACAGTTCACAGCACCAAGACACATCAGACTGTCATATTTCTATGAACTGTAGCCAACTTCAAAGATCATTTAATAATTTAGTAGAGAAATTTCCTAGTATCTTAATGACAAGAAGATACAGACCTGGCTATGTATTTGGTACAGGTAGAAATTACAATTACTCAGTATAGGAAAATGTGTCATTGAAGACTGGAAGAAGCAGAGTTCCATTTACACTCTGTCAATGTTATTATTTGCAATATTTCATTTATCTTGAGTAGTATAAATGTGTTTAAATATTTTCCAAATCATGTACTCATTAGCAAATTTCTGAAATATGAAATAGAATGAAAAATGCATTTGAGATTTGTATATAGACTAAGTATTAGGTTTTTATATTTAGCAATTTATTCATATCTGCCTATGTATCTCTTTCTCTCCCTATATTTGTATATATAAAAATAAAAACTATGGGTCATGTTTGAATTTTTTTCATATCTTCAACAACAAAATTGGATTAGAAACCTATCTGAATATGGACTGAGTAACAACAGATGACCCTATAAAAGCATTTTTAAGTGTTTCTGGATGTGAGAGGGGAGAGAAGAGGGAGTCTTTGAGACTAGATGTGGCACTGTGTGGTCCCTGGCTTTGGAAGGCTTGGAAAGATTGAGGACTCTGTATTATCTTTTTAGAAATTTTAAAATTTATGTTTATGGTATACTTTTACCAAATTTCTTCTGTCAAAAATTATAATGAATAAATGCAGGAAATAATTCTCCAAGAATTTCCTATTACGCCAAAAAGTAGACCATGTAGGTAATACAGTGGTCTACATGGTAGATGATGCAGGTAACACAGTGTTGTTGTTAGGTGCTATTGAGTCAGATCTGCCTCATAGGGATCTTATGTTAAACAGAATGAAACACTACCTAACACTTTCCCATGCACATGGTCTGTTTAAGTTTGAGCTCAATGTTGCAGTCATTGTGTTTTTTCTCATTTTGAGTTGTGCCACATCAGCAGAAGGTGGTTTCAGGGGCTTTACATCATTCCTGTCACTAATGTCAGCTCTACTTTGAGGAGACAACTCTTCCCAAGTCATATTTTGAATGCCTTCCTGCCTGGGGGGCTCATTTTCTGGCACAATATTTGAAAATGCTTCTCTGCTACTCATAGGGTTTTCAATGGATTATTGTTCCTCAGAATCAACTCCACAGCACCTACTAACAACTAACAATTGTTTTAGGAGTTGGCTGTTGGCTTCTTCTCCCAGATAACACAATATACAGCTTTAACTTTATATCAGAATTTAGAAGAGTACAAATCCATGGTCATGAGTATGGGTAGGGCAGTCAAGTGATCTCAACTTTTGATCTGGATTTTGATCAGGAACAGATGATAGTAAATAAACTTTAAGGAATTGTGTGAAATGAGCAGTACGACACCAGAAACCTGGTTTTAGCAATACCTGAAAGGGTTCCTTGAGGCAAAAGAGAGACTAGAGACAGATAAACTAGTGAAGAGAAATTTTGGGTGAGGTCACAATATGGAATTCAGCATATTCTCATGCATCATAACCTAATTTGTTGTGAGCATGGGGATTACAGTAGTCATTTTAGGTGGGAAAACTGCCTCCTTCCAGGGTTTGTTATTAATTTAATTAACACTGACTGATCAAGTATTCCAGCACTTACTTCTAGTGTTAACCTTCACAATCATCTGGCCAGCAGTTAACTGCTTTCTCCCATTAGCTGGTAGAGAAGGGAGAAAATATGGATATTCTCCAATCACGTCTGTGATTGGCTATGACCTTGAAAACCTTGTGATGTGAACCATGGAGAAATTTGCAATGACAGTTCTGCAAGCCATCTCTCTCTTACCTGCAGAATTTTCTCATTGCAGACAGGTCTATGGGGATATATGCACCAAAAAAGCACAAATTTAACTTGATGAAAATAGATGGCCACTATTAGGAACTGGGATGCTGTAGCTGGACATTAGCTTAATGTGGTTAGCCTGCCTTTATGGAAATCAGTCTGGTCACATAAATTTGCCTAAGACTTAGAGATTGTGAACAGTGGAGAGGACCTCTAAGGTCATCTATCACAACTGTCAGATTTAACAGATGAGCAAAGAGCTCCATAAGAGGCAGTGTCCACGTGCCTGCTGAAAGTCCTTCTGGAATTCTGATGACTGGAAGCTCATTTCACATAGGACTTTTTCCTAATAAGCCTGATTTCCCTTTGTTCAAATCCATGCTGTACTTACTACCTTAGCAAGTCATTTAACTTCTCTGTGATTGAATTTCCTCATCAACAGAATAGAGGTAATCCTAATGTATAGATAATTTTACTTTGGCAAAGATTAAAATTAGTTACTTTGTGTCTGGCAAGTAGTAAACCTCATAAGGCTATGTTTGTGCTTATGGTTAATGTGGAGTATTGAATGAGTGTATTGTGTGGTATTTCTTTAGCTCAATGTTTCTCACTGGAGTGTTTTTGTCCCAAGAGGACACTTGACTGTGTCTGGAGACATTTTTGGTTGTTGTGGGGCGTTGCCCCTGCCACTGGGCTAGCTCTGGCCATGAGTGGGAACCAGCAGCCAAAGACCTGTCTTCTGGTGAGGGGGAGCTGCGCTGCCCTGAAAGGAGGCTTATGCCCCTGGCTGCTCTGAGAAGCCTTGAGAAAGGCAAGCTCAGAGGCTTCTGCCCATGGCAGCTCCTTGCTTCTTTTCTTTCCAATGAAGAATCTGAGTGCTCTGCTCCAACGGCTCTTTATTTCTTCCTTGTCTGTCCTGGTCGATGGAATGGACCCAGACTGCTTTGTGTACTGCCCTTATATACTCTTCTGGGGCTTGCCGGGGACTAATCAGAGGCAGTCACCCCATATGGGTTTTAGCCAATCAGAGAGGATATTCAAATTGGGTTGTGTAGAAGTAACCAACAGGGGTGGTTCCCAAATGGTCCAATCAGGAGCCGTTCAGGGGTTTAGAAACAGCCAATTGGTGTCGGAGGGGCCGGAGGCAAGAGATCAGATGCCACAGCCATCTTGGGGAGCTTGAGGACCCTGAATTCCTGGATGTAGGGCAAAGGTGACTGCCTGGGGAAGAAGCCTCAATCCTCCAAGGGGGCCTAGATAGGCCCCAGGGCAAACTGCCTCTCTAGGCAGTGCACTACAGGTTGTCACAACTCCCCATTAGGAGGCTACTTCGGGCATCCAGGGGTGGTGGCCAAGGATATTGCTGAACATCATGTGAAGGTCAGCCCCCTAGACAGAGGATTGTTGTTGTTGTTAGGTGCCGTCAAGTCAGTATCTGACTCATAGCGACCTTCATAGGGTTTTCAGTGGCTGACTTTCAGGATTGCCTTGGGAGTGGATTGCCAGGCCCTTCTCCCATTTTTGTGGTGCTGGAAATTGAACTTGGGACCTCAGAGACTGCAGTGCAGTGCTCTACCCACTAAGCTAAATCCCAGCCCAGACAGAGAATTATCCAGCCCCAAATGGAAAATAGTGAAGAAGTGAGAAACCTTGATCTAGATTTTAAAGATGATGATTTTAATCAAGCATAGGGATTAAAACTGAGTTTGAAAAGGAAAATAAGGATACTTAAGTAATTTTATATGTGGGAAGATTTCCTAGTATTTACAACATACATATGGGGTCTCCCTGCATGTTAAGGCCAAATTGTAAGATTTATTTACTCATCATATTTCCCCGTGCTGCTCCAATAATTTGCTACTCTGGTTTTAGCAATTTAGCAATTAAAACTATCAAATTTTTAACACAAAAATTTGTAAGAAGTTATATATTAGCACTTTATGTATTGATTATTTAACTGAATTATATAAAAAAGTTGTTAACTCCTTTCTTTCCTTCCTTCCTTCCTTCCTTCCTTCCTTCCTTCCTTCCTTCCCTCCTTCCTTCCTTCTTTCAGAGTACTAGGGGTTGAACTCAAGGCCTCATATACTAGGCAACTGCTGTACCACTGAACTATACCTCTAGCCCCTTTTTTATTTTTTATTTTGGTACAGGGTCCTGCTAAATTGTGTGGGATGCCTTGGGTCTTGAACTCATGATACTTATGCCTCTGCTTCCTGAGATGTTGGGGTTACAGATGTGTGCCATGGCACCAGGCTTATTTTTTAATTTGGGAGTAAGAGGAGAAATATGAACAAAGATTTTTATAGATAGTGAAGTCTTTCCACAACTGATGAAACAGAAGGCTTTGCTGCTAGCTTACCCAACCATTTAAATTTATTTCAGTAGTGTGTTTGAGTGATCTTTCCACCATAGAATTCTTATTTTCATTTGATGTTACGTTGATGCAAGGAGACAGGTATGGCATTGATAAAATCTACAAGTATTTACAAAAACTGACAAAATTAGAAGTATCATATATCTGGGACCATTTTGAGGGTTACAGCCTGCTCATGAAGCAGGTTTCTGCATATGCTACAGTTTATATGGTTGTATAATCCCTTTAAAATTCTGAATAACCAGGAGAATACTGATGGGCTGATGGCCCATCAGGAGAAAAAAGGTGCTTCTGGCTGCATTGTTGTTACATTTCAGTATGAGTAATATTATTGTCTAAGAACCTCTTTAATATAAATTTTAACATAAAACTATGTGCCAAAGGGAGCTTCAAAAGTCAGCTACACAGTTGAGAAAATACTAATCACATACCTAGGCTTGCATCCTATAGATTCATATGTCACCTTCTGATTCTTTTTATCAATGACGAACAATATATTTGAAGGTACTCTCATGAGATTATAATAGAGTTCAAAAACTCCTATTGCCTAGTGACGCCATAGCCTTCGTAATGTTGTGATGTTGCATACTATTCACGTTTGTCCTGATACATGTGTAAACCTACTGTGCTGCCCATAGTCTAAAGTATGGCATAAACAATTGTGTACAGTATTTAATACTTATCATTATTTTAGAAAATATTCCTCCTGCCTATAAATAGGTTTACTTACAACAGTATGCTGTATTATGCTCGTACACATCTAGAGCTTACTAGGTCTCTTCATTTGTATTAAGAAGCCACATCCAGTGATTGACCTATACCATCTAGGTTTATGTAAGTACACTTTATGATGTCCACCCAATGGCAAAATGGCCTAACAATGCATTTCTCAGAATATATTCTTGTCATTAAATGACACATGACTAGAGAGTGAATCTATAAATATGTAGGTATAATATAAACACACATATATTTAGATGCTCAGATTTATTCCTAATTTTGTATCTCAAGATTTTTCTTTCATTCATCTTTTGTATTTTGGTGAGCTATGGCTGCAACAATATTATGTGACAAACTATCTCAAAATCTAGGGGGCTTGCAACAGCAAGTATTTGTCCTCCAACTCACAATTTTAGGAAGGTGACTCTGGTTCATCTCTTGAGACTAGGTGTGGCTGGGAGCCTCAGCTAAAGACCAGGCTTTTTCATTTCTGATCCACATGTATTTGTCCTAGTTCTTAGGACACTGGGGGAGGTTTATCGTAGTGGATCACCAGAATCCTCAAGCCACACCAAACATGGCAAATGCATTTAAAACCCCTTCTCATCTCACATTCACTAATATTCTATCAGAGCAGTCACTTGATCAAGCTCAGTATCAATGGAGTGAACAGATACAGTTTTCTCCTGATAGGGAGGAAGGAGTATTAGAATACATATTTGCTCAATAATATTTCCAACTATTGTATCTTCCCACGATTTCAGCTAAGGGTAGGAATTTTTTTTATCTAGAGTTATGACTTCTGTTTCTTTACATTTGCAGAAACAAGGCCAGTCACTAGAAAAGTTAACTTGGATTTGTGCAGCCCCATTCAGCTTCACTTTTTATGGCATGCATCTGTGTTCTTCCACATTTATAATGATATGCTAATGTATACGTGGGTATGGTTAATTTGTATGAGACAATAATTTAATTATATACTCAGACACTCCATGGCATAAACAACTTAACCGGGAAGGAAGACATAAGAATGGCTCAAACCTTCCAACTTGGGATCAAAGTATAATTATGAAATAACACAGCAATTAGGAGATGCAAATAACTTTTAAAAAAACAAACATTTTAGAATATTTCATGTTTTCCCCTTGAGAGCAAATCAGAGAGTGAAAAGAATATATTCAGTCTCTGGGATCATGGAAAATCTACTTCTATTTCTCTCTTATCTACTTGATGGGATTGAATATATCTTTGCCTCTTTCTCTTTCTTACTTATTTCCTTGGCTTTATGTGGACCAGAGTTCAATGCCATCTTTGAACTTTGCGTTTCCTTGACATAATCTCCACATTTAATAGGAAATCATGTAACACTAATAGAATGCCTTGGGTGGGCAGAATTCTCTGAATGGCCCCCAATAACCTGTCACACTTGCATAATAAGCATGGGAAGAATCTCAGAAATGATGAAGAATCATTGCTGTCATTATGTTATGTTATATGGCATGATTGACCATAAAATAGAGTTTATCTGGGTCAGGTAATCTTATCCTATGACTCCTTAAACATATAGAACTTTTTCCAGCTGGTGACAGAAGAGCAGTCCATAGAGGCTTGAAACAGGAAGAGCAAGCACTCAATGGTTTGGAGTTAGGGGTCCTTGTGAAAAGCAATGCAAGTCAGCCTCTAGTTGGAGATTGGAGCAACCAGTTTGACAGGCATCAAAGAAATGGGGGCGTCAGACTTAGAACTACAAGGAGCTGGCTTCTGCCAAAAGCCTAAATGAGCTTGGAAAGTGGATAAAGCTTCAGAACTTACAGATAAGAGCCTGGATATAAGTCAGACTCAACTTGATGGCACCTAACAACACAACAACAAACTACTCCAGTATTTTAACCTTGTGAGATTCTCAGAAGAGAATCCCTGAAAATATGCCCAGACTGCTGATCAATAGAATCATGAGATAATAAGTAGATATTGTTTTAAGCCACTAAATTTTTGGTGATTTATTATGCAGTAATATAAAATGAATATTTTGTCTTAAAACTGTGTGTGTGTATGAATTTCTCACAGGCATCTCTAGAGCAGTGGTAGCCTCTGTTTCAAAGCTAACACATTAGCTCTGATATTTCCAATCACATAACACTTCGCTAGATCCTTAGTTTTGAAGTGGCCTTAGAGTTTATGTGGGTCATTTGATGCCACTATTGCTCAGCAGCATATTTAGGTTTTATGGAGTCTCAAGATTATGCAGCTTTCGGATTCCCTTTAGGAAAAGAAAACATGATTAAAATCTACATTGTCCCAAACTTACAGTGGTTCGACTTATGATTCATTGACTTTATGATGGTGCGGTAGTAATGCACATTGAGAAACGATCATATTTTGAATTTTTCTCTTGCTCCCAGTTAGCCAAATAGGGTAGGGCACTCACAATTGTGGGCAGTGGCAACTAGTCACTAGTCAGTCATGCAACTAGGCTGAGGGGAAGCAACTAGTAGTCTACATTATTATGCTGATATTTGGTTGGTTAGGGATATTAAATGTATTTTTTACTTATATTTTTAATTTTCAGTGTTTCTCCTTTGTTTGTTTTTGCAGTACTGGGGGATGAACCCAGGGCCCTGTGCATGCTAGACAAGCACTCCACCATTGAGCCGCAACCCGGCCCCTTTTATATTATTTTCATTTTTGTGACAGGATCTTGCTAGGTTGTGCAGGCGGCCAGTGGCCTCAAATTCGAAATACTCCTGTCTCAGCCTTCCAAGGTGCTACTGTGTGCCACTATAACCATCTACAATGAGTTTGTTGAAAACTAATATTAAGTCAAAGAGCATCTATGTATACATATGAAAAAACCTTACATAGTCACATTTTAAATCATGAAAGCTGCCTTATACACCAGTGTATTTTTCTAATTCTCACATGCATTGTGTTTAATTCATTAGTAATATTTAATAAGCAGATAGTAGAAAACTACTTCAGGTACAGTTGATAAAATTTCATTTTAATTATAATTCAGAAAGTCTTTTTCCACTTGAGAACACAATATTTCTAATGCTTTGTAAACTTCATTGCTATGTTGTTAGGTGCTATCAAGTCACATCCGACTCAGAGCAACCCTATATACAACAGAATGAAACACTCCTCAATTCTGTGCCAGGTACACATTCTTATTTATGTTGAAGCCCTTTGTTGCAGACACTGTGTCAATCCATTTAGTTGAAGGGCCTCTTTTTTTACTGACCTGCCATTAATGCAAACATGATATCGTTGTCCAGGGATTGGTCCCTCGTGACTATATGTCCAAAATACATAAGATACAGTCCAGCCATCCTTGCTTCCAAGGAGCACTCTGGTTGCACTTCTAGGAGGGATCTATTGTTTCTTATGGCAGTCCATGGTATATTCAATATTTATCTCAAGCACCATGATTCAAAAGCATCAATTCTTCTCTTGTATCTATTATTTAATGTCCAGATTTCACAACCATATACTGCAACTGAAAATACTATGGCATGAATTAGGAGCACCTTCATCTTCACTATGATATTTTTACTTTTCAACAACTTAAAGAGGTCTTTTGTGACAGGTTTCCCATAATGCAGTGCACCTTTTGATTTCTTGACTGCTGCTTCCAAAGGTGTTGATTGTACAACCAAGTAGAGTAAAATCTTGGACAACCTCAATCATTTCTCCATTTATCATGAAGCTGTGTACTGACCTAGTTGTAAGGATTTTTTGTTATGTTGATGTTGAGGTGCAATCCATATTGAAGCCTATGTTCTTTGATCTTCATCAGTATATATTGCAAATCCTTTTCACTTTCAGCAAACACAGATTTGTCATCTGCATAATGTAGTTTGTTAGTGAGTCTTCCTCCAATCATGATGCCACATTCTTCTTTATAAAGTCCAGTTTTTTGGATTATTTGTTCAGCATAGAAATTGAAGAGGTACAATGAAAGGATACAGTCCTCACACATGCCTTTTGTGACTTTAAACCAGGCAGCATTTCCTTGTTCTGTTCAAATGACTGCCTTCTGGTCCATGTATAGATTCCTTATGAGTACAGTTAGGTGCTCTGGTATTCTCATTCTGTGCACTGTTATGCATAATTTGTAATGATCCACACAGTAAGATGCCTTTGTATAGTCAATAAAACATAGATAAAAATTTTCCTGATACTCTCCTCTTTCAGATAATAATCATTGGACCTCAGCAATGATGTCCCTTGTTCAATGCCCTCTTCTACATCCAACTTGATTTTTCTGGCAGTTCCATGTCTATATACTGCTGTAGTCACTTTTGAATGATCTTTAGCAAAATTTTTCTTGCATGTGATATTAATGATATTGTTCAATGTTGTTGTTGTTGTTGTTAGATGTCCTCAAGTCGAGTCTGACTCATAGTGACCCTATGTATAGCAGACCAAAGCAGTCCCCAATTCTGTTCGAGGCATGCTATCTCATTTATCCTTAAGCCCATTGTTGCAGAAAGAGTGTCAATCTGTCTAGTGGAGGGTTTTCTTTTTTGTCATTGACCTGCCACTCTCCCAAACATGATGTCCTTCTCCAGTGATTGGTCCTTCCTGATTATATGTCCAAAATACATAAGATGCAGTCTAACCATCCTTGCCTCCAAGATGCATTCTGCAATTCTTCTAGGAGAAATCTGTTGGTTCTTTTGGCAGTCCATGGTATACTCAATAGTAATCTCCAGGACCATAATTAAAAAGTATCAATTATTCTCCTGTCTCCCTTGTTCAACATCCAGCTTTCACCACCATATGATGTGACTGAAAATACCATGGCATGAGTCATGCACACCTTTGTCTTCAATGTGACATCTTTATTTTTCAGTACTCTAAAGAGATCTTTTGCCACAGCTTTCCCCAAAACAATGCATCTTTTGATTTATTGACTGCTGCTTTTATGGGTGTTGACTGTAGAATGAAGTAAAGCAAAATCATGGACAACCTCAATCTTTTCTCCATTTATTATGAAGTTGGATACTGACCAAGTTGTGAGGATTTTGCTTTGTTGATATTTAGTTGCAATCCATACTGAAGGCTATGCTTTTTAATCTTCATCAGTAAATTTTTCAAATCCTCTTCACTTTCAGCAAAGAGTTGTATCATCTACATAGCACAGGTTTTTAATGAGTTGTCTTCCACTCCTGATGCAATGTTCTTCTTTATAAAGTCCAGCTTCTCAGATTATTTGCTCAGCATAGAAATTGAAGAGATATGGTGGAAGTATACAGCCCTGATGCATACCTTTCTCACCTTTAAACCAGGTGGTGTTTCCTTGTTCTGTTGAACAACTGTCTCCTGATTCATGTAAAGATTCCTCATGAGTATAATTAGGAGCTCTGGTATACTCATTCTTTGAAGTGTTATCTATAGTTTGTTATGATCCACACAGTCAAATGCCTTTGCATAGTCAATAAACCATAGATAGATATCTTTCTGATATTCTTTGCATTTGGTTAATATCCATCTGACATCAGCATTGGTGTCCTTGGTTCTCTGCCCTCTTCTGAATCTCGCTTGATTTTCTGGCAGTTCCTTGTATATACTGCTGTAGTCAGTTTGAATGATCTTTAGTAAAATTTTGCTTGTGTGTGATATTAATGATGTTGTTCAATAGTTTCCACATTCAGTTGGGTCCCCTTTTTTGAGTACAAATATGGAACTCTTCCAGTCAGTTGGTCAGATATCTGTTTTCCAAATCTCTTGGCATAAACTTGTTAGCACCTCTAGTGCTGTGTCTCTTTGTGGAAACATCTCTTTTAGTATTCCATCAATTCCTGGAGGCTTGGTTTCACCAATTCCTTCAAGGCAGCTTCCATTTCATCATTCAATACCATTGGTTACTGATTATGTGAAATCTTTTGAAATGGTTGGTCATCCATGAATTATTTTGGTATAATGACCCTGTCTGTTGCCCCCATCTTCTTTTGATGTTTCCTGTGTTGTTACCACTCTCCCTGTAGAATCCTTCAGTATTGTTACTTGAGGCTTGGACTTTTTCTGCATTTCCTTAAGCTTGAGGAAAACAGAGCATATTCTTTATTTTTGGTGTTCTGTCTCCAGCTCTTTGCACATATCTTCATAACATTTAGTTTTGTCTTCTCAATGTGTCTTCCTTTTACATTAGTTTCTGAACATCAAGGGCAACTTTGAGTCTATTTTTATAATTTGGTCTTTTCCTTTTATCCTGTTGTTTTAATAACCTTTTGCTTTCCTCATGAATGATGTTTTTGATATCATGCCACAATTCCTCTGGTCTTCTATCATTAGTGTCTAATGCATTAAAACTGTTCTTGAGGGGGTTTGTGTACAAAGATGTAACATACTCAAGGTCATTTATAGGCTCTCATACACTTGTGCTAATTTTCTTCACTTTCAGTTTGAACATGCATATGAGCAGTTTATGGTCTGATCCACAATTAGCTCCTGATCATGGTCTGACATTTGATATCGAGCATTTCCATCGTCTCTTTCCACAAGTGTAGTCAATTTGATTCTCTATTCCACCTGCTGAATTCCATGTGTGTGGTCATTATTTATGTTGGTGAAAAAATGTATTTGCAATGAAAAGATCATTAGTGTGACAAAATCCTATAATACATTCTACAAGATTGTTTCTTTCACCAAGCCATATTTTTCGACTATTGAGTCTTCTTTGTTTCTAACTTTTGCATTCTAGTCACCAGTATTTATCAGTACATCCTGATTGCATGTTCAATCTAGTTCAGATTGCAGAATCTGGTAAAAATTTTCCCTACCTTCATTTGTTGTTTTAGCAGTGTGTGTGTAAATTTGAATAATAGTCATATTACCTGGGCCTTCCTTGCAGGCATATGTATATTATTCTATCACTGACAGCATTGTGCTTGAGGACAGATCCTGAGAGGACTTTTTAAATGATCAATGCAAACCCATTTCTCTTTAATTTGTCATC
Organism: Pedetes capensis; assembly: GCA_007922755.1. Lineage (NCBI taxonomy): Eukaryota > Metazoa > Chordata > Mammalia > Rodentia > Pedetidae > Pedetes > Pedetes capensis. The sequence goes on from VMDO01019990.1 coordinate 37,805, forward strand.
CTAAACATAGTAGACCATATGATTATCTGATTCAAAATGGCCCATACCAATTCATTTTAGCTCACTTATGCCTAGAATGTCAATGTTTATGTGATCCATTTCCCTTTTGATGATTTCTAGTTTTTCTAAATTCGTACTCCATACATTCCACATTCCAGTTATTAATCGATATTTATGATTGTTTCTCCTCATTTTGAGTCTTGCCATATCAGCAAATGCAGGCCCCTGGTACTTTACTCCATTCCCTTAATTAAGGTAGACTCTACTTTGAGGAGGCAACTCTTCTTCAGTTGACTGTTAAGTACCTTCCAACCTGAAGGACTAATTTTCTGGTACTATATCTGACAGTGTTTCTCTTCTATTCAAAGAGTTTTCAATGGCTAATTGTTTCAGGAGTGGGCTTCCAGGTCCTACTCCCTAGCTTCTCTTAGTGTGGAAGCTTAGCTGAAGCCTCTCTACCATAGCTGACCCTACCAGTATCTGTAATACCGGTAACATATCTTTAAGTACCACAGCAACATGCAAGCCCTCACAGTACAATAAACTGACAGACATGAAAAAAATAAATTTTAGAATTCTCAAATTTGAGAAAATGTTTATTGATTTTATTTCATAATAAATTTGTAACATTTTGTTATATTTCAAGAATTAAGTAACTTTAAATCATCATCATTGAATTTGCAGCATCCATCAATCAATTTATCAT
>VMDO01019991.1:0-38514 GCA_007922755.1 Pedetes capensis
ATGGGAGACCGCCTGGGAACACCAGGTGCTGCAGGCTTGGGAGAAGGACCTGGCAACCCCCTCCCAAAAATCAATCTGCCATTGAAAACCCTATGCACAGCAGAGAAGCACTGACAATAGTGTTTCCCCTGTTGTACAGAGGGTCGCTATGAGTCGGATACCGACTCGACGGCACCTAACAACAACAACAACAACAACAAGGATGGCACAGTTTGAGACTCAAAATGACGTCTATTTTAAATGTTATTATGACCACATCCTATTCAAAAGACTGCATGGTGCTGGGCTTTAACTCAGTTGGTAGAGTGCTGCTCTGTGCTCTCTAAGGCCCTGCAATCAGTACCCAGCACCAAAGGATCTGGCAGCCCACTCCTGAAACTATTCCAAAACAATCAGCGATTGAAAGCTCTATGAATAGCAAAGAAGCCCTCACACAGTGCTGAGCATGGCACAGTGTTGGGGGTGTTTTGTTCTGTTGTACATAGGGTTGTTAGGAATCAGACCTGACTTAACAGCATCTACCAATGAGTATATCCTATTCAAAAGACTGCATACTATTCAAGTCAACTATCCCTGTGAAGTGTCACTCATCACCCCTCAAATTTTGTTGCACTCACTCATGCTATACCTACAAGTGTGGAGATCTGAAATTATCCCTAGAGCTGTAATATGTATCAGTATCTATAGATAAAGATATAAAAGAAGCAGGGGCTACTCACCCTATTAAAATCCTAAAGCAATGATTATGATAGATTTCTCAATGGTAAAGAATACCTTCATGGAGAAGTCTATAAACAGAATAATTGTCACAATATTTTATTCAGAGATAGAAGGGTTTATTTTTAAATAAAATGGAAACTATCACAACCCATGACTTTTCTCTTAAACATTGACAACCTTCACCCATCCCCTTTGGAAGCTATGATAATTTTCATAACACTCTGATTTGAAAAATAATAAAATATAATAAAGGGTTGTTCTTACAAACACAAATTTTTTAGAACCCTTTTGACTGTCAGTTTTGGAAATTCTTGTCTCATGGGAAGTAACTTTAAGTGGAGCTGCACTTGAGTTCAGTTTGTATTCCCCTCTCAATTACCATCAATACAGCTGAATCAGGAGCTACACCAACATTCCTGAGATAGCTTTTTAAATATCTAAAATAAAAGAAGAAAGTGTTATTATAAATGGAGGGGGAAAATTCATACATGAGAGACAAAATCCCAGGAGAGATGGAGCAAAGGGTATGAGATAATGAAACAAACACAGAAAACAGTCAAAGCAGAATACTTATGTCACAATCCATGTTCTTTCTATTAATTGTTTAGGACTGTAAATAGTTGATGTGGTTTTGCTTGACTTAGGATACATGGTAGTTTTTAAAACAGATATAAACAACTTAGGTGACTATTATAATGTAGGAAGGAACAGTCAGTTAGTATAATATATTTAGGAGTTTTTTCTTGCATGATTAGAAAACTCTCCTGAACAATGTGCCCCAGCCATCACAAAGTGGTAGAGTCGCTTGTCATGGCTTATTGCTTAAGCATGCTGCAGGCAGGTAGTGTATCAGCATTTAATGGCTTGAAAATAAGTTATGTTTATGAGATATAGAATATTATTCAGCAATGCTCTTCTATTACCAGTAGATAGATCATTGCTTAGGCTTAGAGTTTTCAATAATAAGAGCTAGCTTTACTAATTAAAATTATAAAAGTAAGTTTCAGATCTGGTTGCTGGATTTAAGTAATTACAGGGAAAAGCTTACTCAAAGATAATTGTTCAATTTGATATTTATGGAACACTGAAATTTAATAGTCAAAATTGAGTATTTAGAAGAGGAAATATTCATCTTTTTTATACCCTCAAGTTTTAACCAAGGTCTACATTTTGCTACACAAAACATTCAACTATTTTCCTGAAGCTATAAAAGTCATTGTGAGGGATTTTAATGGAACACTGTAGTATCCAAGGTAGTACATTAAAGTTTCCCAGATCATGCATCCAGATGCATTATTTCTTGTCTGACAGCTGTGCACTGCAAAACATATTCTAGTCCACATGCACACATATGTCAATTCCACTGTATATTTCCTTCTCTTGACCCAAGGTACCATTAGGTGTGCTTGAATTGTGTCTGAAGAGCAAGAATCTGCTAGATAACAGAACCAGTCTTGTCTCATTACAAAAAAAATTTCTTATACTACTTCAATAGGCTTATAGAACACAAGTGGAATTTGGTCCACATTTTATAAGTTGGTCCAACAAATGAGTGTCAGATTTGTGATAGTTAAGTACATAATTTTCTTTTAAATTTTCATTCTATGACAATATGAATAGACTAATTTTACCTGGATCCATAATGGATAATGCACTGAAAATTAGATATAGAGATGAAATTGACTAAGGCTCCAAGAATCATTAACATATATCAACAAAGTTTGTGGAGTTAAGAGTTGGTGGAGTTAAGACTATGGTTGAGTTGGAATTTTGCTATAAACCAGATGTGAGGTTGCATTCTGGATCCTCGAGTTCCTAGCTCTGTAACCTTAGGCAGACCACTCCATTACAATAAAGCTCAGTTTCTTGACTTGCAAAATGGAATTAACACTGAAGCCTGCCTTGCTGAATCATTCTGAGATTTAAACAAGGTAATTTTGGAATTCATTTAATATAGTGCTTTGCTTATAATAAATGTCCAATTAATGTTACCTAAAAGGTATTTTAAAGGATGATATTATTGAAAGAAAGAAAAACCAGACTTCAGGTTTGAACTTCCCAGTATATGACAATCACAAAGGCCCTAGTGAAAGTGAGAAACACGGAATGAGAAACATGGCTAGTGGAAGTTCCTCTACAACCCGGCCCCTTTAAGTTCCACTTCATAGGATTGTTCAAGAACATAATAACAGGCCACAAACACAACTGCCCTTTAATACATGAAGGTGAGCTGCATGTAGGTGGGCAGAAGGGCTACAAAGGTGCAGTGAAGCACAATGGGAAAAACATAAAATAGCTGTTGATCACTGGGAAGTAGTAACAGCAAACAGGCAGTGCTAGCAGGAACCAGTCAGAGAAGAGGTGGCTCAGAGGAAGGGAGACAACAGAGCTTCCCATGAGGCAAATTTGCTGAGCTCCAAACAGCAGGAAACTGGGCAAGTCAACTGAAGGATTTCCCCTTGTACTGCAGTTAGGGGTATGGCACAAGTCAGGCAGTCTTCTCTCTCTCCGTGGTTGGTATATAGATCCAGACATGTCCTAAAGGCAACCGAGGAGAGTGAAAAAAGCAGAGGCTGTGTGTTTTTTCACACAGCTCCACCACCTACCAGTTCGGTGAACTTGGGCAAGTCACTTGACCTCCGTAGCTCAGAAGCATGGCCTGTAAATTGTGATGTTTCCAACCAAGCAAACGATCAATGTTAGTTTCCTTTTCTGATTCCCTTCCCACTCCTGAGTTATCAAGTATTTGAGTTATGTATATGTTTGTATACTAGAAGAGAATCTAGTGCCTAAAACACCTGGGAATTACTGACGTAAATCTTTTGCATTTTTGGCTTAGGAACTGATTTCCTTTCTCCATAAAAATGAGGAAATCATCACTACCCATCATCCTGCTGCAATCATTTCAGCTGCAGCAGAAATTGCTCCCATTCTTTATCTTCGGATTACTTTTGCTCCCTGGAGCTTTCTAGAGCTTCAAAATTCTTGGTGCATTTAACTCATTTTGCTATCATTCTAGATCCCTGATGCAGATATACATTCATGCATACATATATATATATATATACATACATACATACATACATACATACATACACACATACATTTAAAATCTTTGGCAACCAAATTTCATGTCTCTTTAAAACCTCAAGAAAAGCCTCTGTCATTGGTTTTGCCCTTATCCAAACCTGCATGTACTTCCTGGCCACAAATTAGGTCACAGATATGTTTGGAACTGCCAATCAGCCTTGGATTCATCAAGCATTTTAAACTGTTCCTGCTGCAGCACAAATGCCCGTGTGAGCCACTGATAACAGTATCATTTGCATAGTTACAATCAGTTAGTGATAGAATGCCTGAGAGGCAGAGGGGATTCGTGGCAAATGCAAAGTCACTTTGAGATTTGCATTCATTTCGGTTTTAAATGGAGAAGAGAGGACCTGACTGAAAGGGGCATCGCCTCCTGTTCAGCTTGATTCAGTGGAGCCTGTGTCTATAGAGCGTTTCAACTCTTTGAAAGTGCTTTGTGATCTTCCTATGAGCTATTCTTCTCTACAATGTATGACATAGCTAGTAGGCATTATTATCCATAATTTAGTGAAAGGGAAGTGAATCAAAAACAGGTTGAATGACTTGTTCAACACCACAGGAAGTCACAGTGGAGGCGGAGGAAGAACCTACAGCTTTGTACCAGCTTCCCATCTGTTGCTAAGCCCCATTAGCCGTGTTTCCTAACTGTACCCAATAATTAGCCAAACTAAGCGCTGCCAAATAAGGACATTGCATTGATTTTTTCTAGCGTTTCCTCTCCTTTGAACTTATTCATTTGACTTGCAAAACATTATAAAAAGAGCCTCCTCCTCCCCTGCCCAAAAAAGACTAAGAACAATAAAAAAAGAGAGCGAGTCAGAATTCATTTAATTGAGGATTGAGGGTACAAGGAGTTAATGTTCTAAATGCTATGGCTGATGCTGTGAGAGAGGCTGGTAAGTCTTGAGAGAATTGTGCTCCACTTAAATGACAAGCACCAGGATCTGATTGATATTCTCTATAAAGTTTTCCCCAGTTACATGATTTTTCCTTGGCACCTATGATTTATGGAATATCCCTGTATTAATTAGGCATATGCCAGTATTTTGGAGAGAGAAGCAATAAGACAATTCTCTAGGATTTCCTTGCATAATATATACAATTTATTGAAAAGACATGATTTAAGAAAGTGAGAGAAAAGGTTAAACACTTTCTTCAGTTACCATAATGGAAAATGCTGTCAGGAATAGATAGCAATCCCCTAAATATAAAAAACAAAAAGCAACTTCTTTAGCTGGAAAAAAAAGATAAAAACCACAGCAATCCCTGACTCAGCAAACATAAGCAGTTGATAAATGCACCTGCTACCCTGTCTAAAGCTGATCTAGCCTTTTGAGGGTGGCCTTATCAAGTTAAAATCCTGTTGGAGAGTAATGAACACTAAGAAAGACGCTGCTCCTCAATTGCTCATCATTAGAGCTCTGTATACCGCTTGAGAGAGAGCAGGGACTAGGAGAAACCAGTGCTTTGAACCTCCTGATAATTGGTGTTCAGATCTCAGAATCTGAGTATTATTCTTGGCTAAAGTATCTGCCACTTGGCCTGACTGCATTAATATATTGAAGACAAAGTGGCATAGCTGTTCATCCTTGCAAAGGGAATTAGAATTGGGCTACATAGGAGCATGATCCAGTGTTTTCCCACATAACAATTTCTTTGAAACTGTTTCTCCCACATGCAACAAGAATGACAGTCACTTCACAAGAACCAAGTGAGAGCATATAAGAGAGAATTTACTTTTAATTAAAGTGCTACATAGATGTAAAAGCAAACCTCCTTTTTCCAAAAAGTTACCTATGTGAAGGAACATTTGTTAAATACCTGCTCGTAGGCAGTTTCTAAAGAGCATTTCTAAACATCACAAGAAACTGGCCAAAAAAGTAGCTGAGAATGACCTGGGTATGTTGCTAAAGATGAGAGTGATTGGGACTCAAATTCTTGGGTCAGATAACATAATTTCAGAGGCCCCTTTCAGAAGTATGTTAGAAATTCACAGGTAATAAAAAAAAAATGGGCTTCTTTTTTGGTTGCCTGTGATCTATTAGTCTTACTGAATCTCCAGTCAACTGTCCAGCAATACAGCTCTCTCTAGGGACATCAGATCATCCTCATGTTTATTATTTTTCTGTAAAACTCAAATGTGGCATCCTTGGGCATCGGGAGGCACTCAACCACAGGTTGATAAACACCTTGCTGGAAGTAGGAATAGATATTCCCCTCCACCCTTCATTCACTCTTAAAGGCCCCACTTCTACCTCTAACTCCAGCTGCAGTCCTAATGGTAGAATATACTCAAGAGCCCAGAGCAATGGGCTTCTTGTTCATATCAGACAAGGCCTAACTATTTTACTACTTCAGGGTGATTCACTTAATGACGTGTTATAGGTCTAGAAGTTAAGAATCAGGATGTTGTAGAGTTTCTGAGATGGTATAGAAACATAAGTGGCACACAGAGGGTGAGCAGCCTGACTCACTTTTAGAGGGATATGTCCAAAAATTGATTTGTTCCATTGCAGTAGATATTAAAGTTCTCATCCCAGAGGAAAATCATAGATAAATTAACATGACTTCTCTTGCTCACACATTAGTATTGTTTGAATATGATTAGTGTCACCCAAAGTTCAAGTATTAAAGGCTTGATCACCAGGGTGGTGCTATTGAGTGGTGCTATGGATTTCTCTGAGATAGGGCTTTATGGGCGCTCCTTACATCATTGAAGGCATGTCCTTTAAGGGAATTAGGGAATCCCTGTCTCTTCTTCCTTCTTTTCTTTCTGGCCCAGGAAGTGAGATTTACTCCTTTACACCCCTGTTATGATGTGCTAGCCTCACCAAAACCTGAAAGCAATGCGATTACTCAATCTTTACTGAAACCTCCAGAACCATGAGCTAAAATAAGCCTTGTCTCAGGTATTTTGTTGTAGAGACAGAAAGCTAAAACAGATATTTGGTACTGAGGAGAGCCATTGACCATACCTGACAAGGTGGAGGAGCCTTTGGTACTAGTTTATAGGAAGAGTTGAGAAGCTTGAAGGAGCAGGCTACAGATAGCCTAAAATTTTGTAAGGAAGCTAAACAGGTGACTCTGGTGAGGCACAGAAGAATGCTGAAACAGATACTGATGGAAAAGGCTATGCTGATAAGGTTTCAGATGGAAATAACGATTCTTTTGCGAATTAGAGAAACATCATCCTTATAATAGCATGACAAAGAATATGCATGTGCTTTGTCCATGCCTTGATACTTTATGAGAGGCTGAGTTTAAGGTGATGGGCAAGTTTATCTAGCAGAGGAGCATTCAAGTCAGTAAAGTATCCAAGTTACAGCATAAGTACTACTGGCTGCTTCTAGTCAAATTTATAGCAAGAATCAGGTGCAAAAGGAAGTAAACTAGAAAGAGTTAGAAAATTTTCAGCTTAGCCAGAAAAGGAGCATGTATAAAGATGTAGCCAAGGAAAGTATGGTTGCTAGTGACATACAAAGGTGCCATATACTTTGCACTGAAAAAGTAGGAAAGATACTTCATGGGCATCTCAGAAATCATCGGGGCCACCCACCTACCACAGAATCACCCGTGTAGAAATGCAAATATTTTTCAAAGACTTTACAGAGCAGAATTCTTTCAAAAAGAGTTCTGGGTTACCCTGTGCACCCACGACTATGTTGGGATTCATTTCCCCATGCTCTGCCAGCAGCACACTCAAAGGCCACTGCAGCCATAATTTGAGTGAGCCCATGGATATCTCATACCACTGGCAGACTTTGGTATCTTCCATATGATGCTTGTTTTGCAAGTACACAAAATGCAAAATTTGTGGAGTTATGGCACCATCCACTGAAATATTAAAAGAAAGCCTGGTAGGCCTGACATGTGCTAAGAGTTTAGAGTCCCTGCAAGTGGCCCTAAGGGGGTTATGCATAGTGCAACTATGGGAGTGAAGCCAAAGCTATCCTGAAGATCCAAGGAAAACAGAGGTGACAGCAATGTGCAATACTTCTCAGGCAAACTTTGGACAGCATGCAAAATCAGAGCAAAACAGTGGTGTGCTGCAGCACAGTGAAGCCATGGAAGTCTGCCTTTTGACATAGTGTGCCCCACATGCCACACATGGAACTTTAGGAATTAATGTTTACTCAGCTGAGTTTTGGTTGTTTGTTTGTTTTTGTTTTGTTTTGTTTTGCTTTTGGTCAGATCTTCCTTACTAGTTTCCTGTTCCTTCCTTTTAGAATAGGAATGTATAACCAATGCCCATCCACCACTGTATTTTGGAAGTATGTAACTTTCTTTTTCGTTTTTTCAAGAGCTTACAGCTCAGTTTGCAATTATTTTCTGAGAAAATTACAGAATTAGATGTCTGAGCAATGCTGAAACAGCTAAGATGTTGGAGGCTTTTGGAAAAGGAATAAACATATTTTATATTATGATATGAATATTGTTTTAAGGAACATGTACAAGTGCTATTATTTGAATATAGGTAGAATCCCCCAAAGGTGTTAAATGCTTGGTTGGCAGCCAAGCATTTCACATGGGTGGAACTATTGAGATGTGCTGTGGACTTTTAAGTATTGGAGCCTTATTGACTGTCCATGAGTCATTGGAGGGATTCTATCCAAGGGGATTGTTGGAGCTCGCTCTGTTTCTCTTTATCTTTTTGCTTCTTAGCACATGAGGTGAACAATTTGTTCTGAAATGCACTTGCACCATGATGTGCACACCCTCACCAGCAGATCAACATTGGCCTGGAACCTGCAGAACCATGAGACAAAATGAACCTTTTCTCTTTACAAGTTAATCACTTCTGGTACTTCATTACAGCAATTGGAAGCAGAATAACACACAGTTATCAGTCAAGAAGCAGGATTTTGATCTCAGTTTTACTTTATAGATAGCATTTTTAAATCACCAAGGTCTATCATTTACAACATATCCTTTCTTCTATAGGCATAACTTGCATGAACAAAAAGCAAAGAAATAAAAGAAGCTTCATGAAAATTGCTTTCAACTGCATCCTTTTCATCCTTTCAACATTCCTCATAACTTTTCATTCCCCAAAAATCCTGGAGGATGGATATGTGAGGCTGGTTGATGACACCTGACTTTTACTCTAGGAATGCAACTATTCTCTTCTAAATTGATAATGCTTTCAGGAAGTGATACACCCTATGGAATTTGTAAGTTTAAAGAAGGTTCTTAAAGATTAAAGTGTTTGCTATCCAGAAAAATGAGTTGCTTATGGAAGAATTTGAGATTCAGAAAAAAAGTAGATTATGTGGAGAGTGATGTTTTGTTTTCAGTGAGGAATTCATCTAAGATCCCAAAATGTCTGCCTTTTCAGTAAATCCATGATCTACAAAATACTTCCTTGTTCATACTTCTGGTTTTTTCCCCCACTATAAAACATTATATTGAGGTTGTTCAAACATTATTAGAATCATATCCAAAGAAATCAGTTGCCCAAAATTTATGTTTTAAAATATTGACTAGATAATTAAATCTGTACTTTTTTTAAACAATGTTGTTGTTGTTGTTAGATGCCGTCTAGTCAGTACCCGACTCATAGTGACCCTCATAGGGTTTTCAATGGCTGACTGTTTTGGGATTGCCTTGGGAGTGGATTGCCAGGTCCTTCTCCCATTTTTGCAGTGCTGGGAATTTAACTCAGGACCTCAGAGACTGCAGCACAGCGCTCTACCACCTGAACTAAATCCCAGCCCTTTTTAAACAATTGTTGTTGTTGTTGTTAGGTGCCATGGAGTCGGTATCTGACTCATAGCGACCCTCTGTACAACAGGGGAAACACTATTGTCAGTGCTTCTCTGCTGTTCATAGGGTTTTCAACGGCAGATTGATTTTTGGGAGGGGGTTGCCAGGTCCTTCTCCCAAGCCTACAGCTTCTGGTAGGTGGTCTCCCATCCAGGTACTAACCAGGCCCAACCCTGCTTAGCTTCTGAGATCTGACAGGATCGGATGCCATAGGGCTACCGCTACAGGCTTTTAAACAATAGGCATCATAATTCTGATTTCCCCCATGGAATTTTGTAATATTCAGTAAAACTATATCCCATTTTTAAAGGAAAAATTAGCACAAGATAACCTTCAGAAGATCCTTTCTTTAAGGAAAAACATAAATTAATATAAGCAGTACAAGATAAACATTATAATTTAGTGACCAGAAATACCAAAAAATGACCAAAAAAATTAATCATCAACAGAGCTTTTCTAAATATCATAAAATCTAGTCACAATGGTGCACACATGTAATCCCAGCTACTTAGGAAACTGAAACAAGATGATTGTAAATTCAAAGTCAGCCTAGACTACATAGAAAGTTCAAGGCCAGCCTGGCTAAATTAGAAAGAATGAGTCTCAAAATTAAATAAAAATAAAAGAAAAGAAGGGCTTTGGAAGTAGTTCAGTGGTAGAGTGCTTGTCTAGCATAAGGTACTGTTTGATAGTCAGCATAGGAAATAAATAAACAAACAAAGAAATAAATCATGCTGTTGTTGCTGTTAGGTGCCATCAAATTGGGTCCAACTCATGGTGACCCTATGTACAACAGAACAGAACACTTCCCAACACTGTGCCATGCCTGCAACTATGCCAGTGATTCTCTGCTATTCATAGTTTTCAATAGCAGATTGTTTTGAGACTTTTTTTTCTTTTTCTTTCTTTTTTTTTTTTTTTTTTTTTGAGTTGGTTGCCAAGTCCTTCTCCCATTTTTTCAGTGCTGGGGATTAAATCCAGGACATCCAAGAGCACAGAGCAGTACTCTACCAACTGAGGCAAGCCCCAGCCCCTGAAATAAATAAAAAAGCCTTACAAGTCCGGAACCATGTTAAAAAGTTAGCAGTTCAGAAGCTGGTGTTCCATGATCTAATGGATGATATGCCCTGTACCTCAGTACATATTTTCAAGGTTTATTCTACCACTTGCAATATGCATGAACTTGTGTAAGTTTATAAATCTGTCTGTGCCTCACTTTCACATTTGAAGACAAAGCTAATTTCTACTTCTTGATGTTGACATAGGATCATAACGAGTTAGTTTAAAAATACACCTAAAATCATCTATCATAGTAAACATTCAGTATACTTTTTCTATTATTACTAACATCATTATGATGAGACACATGAAATTCATAAAAGACACCTCACAGTAGCCAAATCTGTGCAAATAAGGTGATTTATAATGATGTTTTCTATAACAAGGCTTTTAGAACAATTACCATAAAATAGTACAGGCTGCCTAACCTTCAACATTCTTCAATGTGAGCTTGATGGAAAATTCTTATTTATAATCAATCAATCAATAAATAAGTAAATCTTAAAAATAAATAAGTAAAACCCCCAAATAAAATAATAAAAGAACAGAAACCTTCTGTTTAAATAAGTTTAAACCTTCTGGTTTAAATAAGAGGGAGTATTATAATTCTCACAGATGTTTACACTCAGGAAACACCATCCAGCTGTGTCTAAGACTTACTAAATACCCATGTTTTAGTACCTAACAATCACCATTATTTTTGTTTCTCCTTCCATTTGCTTCATTCCCCTCAAGCTATTAGTCAAGTTTCCTCTCATCCTTCTTGCACATGGATCAACACTCCTACCACTTATGATTCCTTAGGGGAAGTTTCAGGTCTGAATGCCAACATTGGCTTTTCAGCATTCATATTTATAAGAGATATTATGTTGTGCCTTAGTCATCCAATGAATTGAGGTCCATGTTGGGACTAACCAGCTATGTTGTTGTTGTTGTTAGGTGCCATCTAGTTGGTATCTAACACATAGCGACCCTAAGTACAACAGGTGAAACACTATTTTCAGTGCTTCTCTTCTATTCATGGGGTTTTCGATGACAAATCGATTTTTGGGAGGGGGTTGCTGGGTCCTTCTCCCAAGCCTATAGTATCTGATGTTCCCAGGTGGTCTCCCATCCAAGTGCTAACCAGGCCTGACCCTGCTTAGCTTCCAAGATCTGATAGGATTAGATGTCACAAGGCTACAGCTGCAGGCTAACTAGCTATACCCTGGGTAAATTATAGTGAAAGGATGCTGCTTCCAAAGAGTGCAGGAAAACCATGTAATAGAACTTTCCACAACAGAAATGTGTGATATAAGAAGAGTCTTTAACCTTGAAGATTTTTCAATTTCTATTTGTATCTATCATTTTGATTAACTATCTTCTCATAGACATTGTTTATGTGTATTATAAATCTTAAAATAATGGGGAACAGCTCTTGTTTTCCCATTTTATATAGATCTGTATCATCTTTATTGATTTTACTTAATGAAAAATTGGCTTCCCAATGTCATCAGTATTGATTTTGATGAGGGTGAAAGTGACTATTTACTCTTAAAATTGTCAGTAAATATTCAGTCATTCCCATTGATACTGCGAGAAATAGATTGGGTATTCGTTTCCTTTCACACAAAAATAACACCTGACTCTATAAGCGAAAGGGCTGGGATTTAGCTCAGTGGGTAGAGCGCTGCACTGCAGTCTCTGAGGTCCCGAGTTCAATTCCCAGCACCGCAAAAATGTGAGAAGGGCCTGGCAATCCACTCTCAAGGCAATCCCGAAGCACTCAGCCATTGAAAACCCTATAAGGGTCGCTATGAGTCGGATACCGACTTGACGGCACCTAACAACAACAACAACTATAAGCGAAAGAATTGTGTATCTTCCTGACTAAAAAATATAAAACAGACTCCTAAATTTATATCAGACATATTACATTTTAGTAAAAGAAGAAAGGAATATGAATCTTAAAACATTATTATACCTACTTTCTAACAATAGCTATCCACAAACATCTATGATCAGCTGTGGTTCACACTATAGCTACTTGTCAATATTTCCAGGACTCTTTTTCTACTCGACGGCACCTAACAACAACAACAACTTTTTCTTCTAAGAATATGCTGACATATTCAGGTTAGGCCATAAAACTTGCTATGTTTATTTAAATGTTAACAAAAGTGAATATTACAGTCTAAATGTTTCAGGTTCCAGTGTTAAAACTCAGGCTCTTGCTATCCATATGATGTTGATTGTAGAAGAGGACTTACATGGAGATGTCAGGGACAAATGATTGAAGGACCCCAGGTACCCATTGAGGATGATTATTCTGGATTCACAGAGGGCTTTGAGTGATTAAAAACTATATCTTTATTTTTTAAGCCACTTAGATTGCAATTGTCACCACAAGTTAACCAAACTCATTTTGACTGGCACAGCTGTAAAATATTAATGTTTACCCTTTCACCTACTGTAACCAAACATTCTGCAAGATGGAAAAATCACTGTGATGATACTGGTGATGATGATGATGATGATGATGATGATGAAGATGATGATGATGATGACTACTGCAGCACTAGAAGTTGAACCCAGAACCTTATGGATGATAAGCAAGTGCTCCACCACTGAGCTGTACTCCAAGCCCCTTTTTAAAAATTTATTTTGAGAAGGGGGTTTGCTAAGTTGAACAGGCTGCTTGTGGCCTCAAACTCACAAACTTCCTGTCTCAGCCTCCAGAGTCACTGGATTATAATTAGAAGTAGTTTGTCCCCTCAGAGTTCATGTGCAGTAAGTTTGGTCTCTAGTGTGGCAATGTGGGGATGTGGTGTGGATATTTAACAGGTGGAACCTAAAGGGAGTTTCTTAGGTCATTGAGTACAATGGTCTCAGAAGGAATTAAGGCATTTCTTATGGGATCCTTAAGATAGATCTCATGACAGACCAGAGGAGAAACAAATATGTACACATATAAACTCCAAATCTCTTGCCAAGTGATGCCCTGCACCACCAGAAAGAAGGCCATCACTACATGAGACTTCTCAGATTTAAACCTCCAAATTCATAGAGCCAAAATAAAATTATTTTATTTAAAAATTTACCCCAACATGAGCAATGCACAATGACATAAGTGTCTGGAAATATCATAATGAAACCCATTAAGTTGCATATTAACTTAAAAATTATTATTGTTATTATAAGGTGTTGTTGAGTTGAATCTAACTCATAGTGATCCTACATACAGCACAACGAAACACTCCTCGATTCTGTTCCAGGCACAGGATCTTATTTACGTTTAAGTTCACCGTTGCTGACATTGTGTGAATTGCAGTGAAGCGTTTTCCCTTTTTTTTTTTCTTCACCTGCCACTCTCCCAAACATGATGTCCTTCTCCAGGGACTGGTTGCTCCTGAGTACATGTCCAAAATACATAATACACAGTCTAGTCATCCTTACTCCCAAGGAGTTGCACTTCTTCTAGGACTAATCTGTTGGTTCTTTTTGCAGTCCATGATATATTCAATAATCGTCTCGAGTATCATATTTCAAAAGCATCACTTCTCTTGTCTCCCTTGTTCAGCGTCCAGTTTTCACAACCATATGATGTGACTGAAAATACCATGAGTCAGATGCACCTTTGTCTTCAAGGTGACATCTTTACTTTTCAACACTTTAAAGAGATCTTTCCCACAACTTTTTCCAAAGCAATGTGTCTTTTGATTTCTTGACTGCTGCTTCCACAGGTCTTGATTGTACAACCACGTAAAGCAAAATCATAGACAACCTCAAGCTTTTCTCCATTTATTGTGAAGTTGCATATTGACCCAGTTGTAAGTATTTTTGTTTTGTTGATGTTCAGTCATAATCCATACTGAAGGCTATGTTCTTTGATCTTCATCAGTAAAGGTTTCAAATCCTCTTCACTTTCAGCAAACAGAGTTGTGTCATCTGTATAACACAGGTTGTTAATGAGTCTTCCTCCTATCCTGATGCTGTGTTCTTCTTCATATAGTCCAGCTTCTTGGATTATTTGTTCAGCATAGAAATTGAAGAGATGTGGGAAATGTATACAGTTCTGAAGCACACCTTTCTCAACTTTAATGCACACAGTGTTTCCTTGTTCTATTCAAACAACTGCTTCCTTGTTCATGTACAGATTCCTCCTGGACACAATTAGGTACTCTGGTATTCCCATTCTTCAAATTTTTATCCATAATTTGTTATGATCCACACAGTCAAATGCCTTTGCATAGCCAAAAAAAAAAAAAATAGAGACACCTTTCTAATATTCTCTGCACTTGACTAATAACTATCTGACATCAGGAATGGTGTCCCTGGTTCCCCGCCCCCTTCTGAACCCCGCTTGATTTTCCGGGAATTCCCTGTCTATATACTGCTGCAGTCACTTTTGAATGATTTTTAGTAAAATTTTGCTTGCATTTGATATTAAAGATATTATCCAATAGTTTCCACATTCAGTTGGATCCCCTTTTTTTGGGAATAGGCACAAATATGCATCACTTCCAGCCATTTGGCAAGATAGCTATTTTCCAAATCTGTTGTTATAAACAAGTTAGTACCTACAATCCTCTATGTTTGTTGAAAAATATCTATTGGCATTCCATCAATTCCTAGAGCCTTGGGTTTTGCCAGTTCCTTTAAGGCAGATTCCACTTCATCTTCCTTCAATACCATTGGCTCCTATTCATATGCAACCTCTTGAAATTGTTGGTCCTCTACCAATTCTTTTTTGTGTAATGATTTTGTGTATTCCATTCATCTTCTCTTGATTTTTCCTACATCATTTAATATTTTCCCTGCTGAATCTTTCACTACTGCCACTCAAGGCAATAAAAAAAAAAACCCTAGTAAAAACTTACTAGTAAAAAAGAGAGAAATGTGTGGTAGAAAATAAAGGTTAAAATAAAGACATTTGTCAATCAAAAATAAAATAATTTTATCCCATCTGTTGTATTGAGTTATTATCAACAAGAAAACAAACTAATACCTATTTATGCCTATTGTTGTTGTTAGGTGCCATTAAGTCTGCTCCAGCTCATAGCAACCCTAGGTACAACAAACAAAACACTACCCAACACTGTGCAATGCCCTGCACTATTTTCAGTGCTTCTCTGCTATTCATAGAGTTTTTGATTACTGCTTGTTTCAGGAGTGGGCTGCTTGGTGCTTCTCCCAAACCTACAGCACCTGGTATTCCCAGGTGGTCCCCCATCTAAGGACTAACCATCTCAACAGTTTATCTTTTGGGATCTGATGAGATCAGACTCCAGGGTGGTACAGATGTAAGCTGTTATACCCATCATGGAGCTCTATTATTATCTGTCTGGAGGTCTTTTTGGACTGTAGAATTGGTAATTCTCTGGAACAATTAAGGTAAATAATGTTTGGATATACTCAGGAATGCATTGGAAAGCAAGAATCCAATTGTTTTGGCTTTGAAGTCATGTATAATATAAAATCCACTATTCTCTTAATATAAAATGACCTCCATAGGTTCATGTTTGATTATTTGGTCTCAAGATGGTGGGCTTCTTATGGAGATTTTTGAACATTGAGAAGTGAGACCCTGCTGGCAGTGACCTGGGTCACTGGATTTGGGCCTTTGAAAATGATACTCTGAGTTCCAGCCAAATATCTCTGTTCCTGGTCCACCATGATGTGAACAAGTCTCCTCTGCTATAGGCCACCAGCACTTCCTCAGTCATGCTTTCCCCACCACTATGGATTGAACTTTCAAACCATGAGCAGAAATAAATCCTTCCTTTCTTACATTCTGTTAGGCATTTTGGGCCCAGCAATGCAAGCTAACTAATTCAGAATCTTAGTCACAAAGGAACTGCAGAAGAAATCTTTCATCATCCTCTTCTTCCTTTTTTCCTTCTTTTTCTTTTCCTTCATTATTTCTAGTTTGATGTTATTATTCCAATCTTAAATATCCCCCAAAACATAGGTAGTGAAGGCTTTGTCCCCAATGCAATGATGCTTACAGGTGAGGCTTCTTTTAGATGATTGAATTATAAAGGCACTGACCTTATCAATGGATCAATCCATTCATGGATTCGTAAGTTAATGGGCTATTAGAAGATAGTATAAGAATTAGGAGATGGGGCCTAGTTGGAGGAAGTTGGTCACAGGGGTGTGCACTCAAAGGTCACATTTTGTCTCTGGCCCATTCTTCTTGCTTCTTCTCTCTGCTTCCTGGCTGCCTCCAGGTGAACAGTTTTGTTCCACCATAAGCTTTCAGCCTTGCCACATGCCTGAAAGCAATGGAACCAGCTGATCATGGACAGAAACCTCCAAAATGATGAGCCGAAATAATTCTTTCCACCTTTTAAGCTATTTATCTCAGGTATTTTGCCTCAGAGACAGAAAACTAACTAACACATTTTGGAAATTCCTTGCTTTGTGTTGTGGAAAAGAAAAAGATAACAGGAGCATTACTATCTCAGCTATACTTGCAGCTTAGATACAGGAAATGGACATAGTGACAGGAAAACAAGGGACAAACAGGAACAACATACAGTTTTGGTGGAGTTGGAGGAATAAGGGATTGTGATTGTATCTAACATCAGCAACAACAGAGTCTCTCCAGGCTGATGATATGAAAAATATTAGATAAATTCCTACTTTTGCCCCTTCCTTCTCTGACTCAGGATCATCCAATACCCTGCAATAAATTATGTTTCTACTTAAATTGGCCAAACTGGACTTCTGAGCTTGCAACCAGTGTCTCAGGTTGGAGTGACCAATAGAAGTATACAATCTATGTCCTTGGAGTAAAAAGTATATTAAACTCAATCTTAGATGGTAATAACGGTGCTAACAATATTTACTTTAGTTCAGTGCTTCTTAAAGTGTCCTAGGCCACGTACTATAATTAAAAATTCCAGGCTTTAATTCAGACCTATTTTATCAAAATTTGAAAAAGCCATTGTAGTGTTTGTACAATATTTTGGAGGGGAGTTGGCTGGGGACCTAACCCCAGAGCCTGTGTGAATACTTTGCATGTATTCTACCACTGAGCTGCGTACTCAGCCCCTCTTTAATTTTTTTATTTTCAGACAGAGTCTCTTGAAGTTATTCAGGTTGCCTCTGGCCTCAAATTTGTGATCCTCCTACCTCTGCCTCCCAAGTTTCTAGGGTTGCAGGTGGGCAATCCTGTGCCCAACACTATTAGTACTTCTGATAAGCATCCCAGGTAATTTCAATATTCCTGGAGGTTTGAGAATTGATTTTTATCTATTTGATTTTCACAAAAGACTGCAGAGTGACTTTTCCATTTTATAAAGACACAGCCAGAGAAGTTACTAAACCAGAGAAACACAGGAGTGAGTGGCAAATGCACATTATGGAGCCAGGTTTGTCTGAATCTGATTTTTTTTATTATTTCATAGTAAGACTCATCAAAGACTTCCGGTGGATGCTTGAGAGACAAAAATATTTGAGTTCCAACCACCCATATAATGTTTACCCTCTGTAAATTTATAAGCTTCAATCTCTTAATTTGGAGAGTAAGGGATTGTAAGTACCATATAATTTCAGTACCTTATAATTTCTCAGTTTCATTCAGGGGCAAAACTTTTGTTACTCAGAGTTCAAGCTTATGAATTAGATCACTATTTGTTGTTACAGAATTTCTTTACCACAAACTTCCCCACAACTTCAGACCGTTACCCATAATGGCTTTGTGGAGGATATTAGTGCCAGTCTGCTCACTACCAAGGACCTAGGTAGGGTTGTCTGATGTGATTTTGATTACTCATTTGCCTTTGAATCTTCTTGTTTGGAAATATCCCTTTCCTCAGTGCCTTATTTGAGTCCCAGTTCTGGCCACTTGCTGAGCACTCAGTTGCCTGAAGTCCCAACAGAGAAAGTAGGTACTCCTCCCCATAAACATAAGCAAGTGGAGTAATTGTTATTCTCACAACCTGAAAAATAGAGGTACCTGCCTTGTAGTTCCAAGATTCACACTTGTCTACCAATCTGGTTCCCCAACCCCTATGCCTGGGACTTGATAGCATTCTATATTGTAAGTTTTTCACCAACTAAAACCATTCTCCTGAGCCCCAGTCTTGGTAACTTGATTTTCTCAATGTATTTCTGGTGAGATCCCTGATCACAAGCCTTTTTAGCTCCCTGATCACACTCTGAGAACAAATGATAATGTCCTAGGTTCCAGATGGGAACTATGAGGACAGAAGTGTAGAAGATTCTGACCCTAATTTCCTGAAGCTAATTTTCCATTTGGGGAGAAAAAAAATAAAGGCATGGGCCAATTGGACATAGTAATATGCATCTAATCATAAAATATCTGACAAGACAGAAAAGTCCTTCTAGATTGTTTTGTTCAGCAATAGGAAGCTGTTGGAAGTTCTGGAGGAACTACAGTGTTATTTAGATATGAAACTGACCCTGAATGATTTGTTTTATAAAATACATCTCATTTTTAACAGTTTACATGTATAATAGTTTATAATTATTGAAGACAATAAAAATAATCTGATCAAGATATTTCCCTACTGGTTGGGACTCCCCCCCTTTTTTTCTGCGGTACTGGGGGTTGAACCCAGGGCCTCCCACTTGCATGTTCTGCAAGTGCTGGACCACTTAGCTGTACCCTCAGCCCATTGTTTTACTTTTCTTGCTAAATTACGCAGACTGCCTCTGGTCTCTAGTTTGCAATCCTCCTTCCTCTGTGTCCTGAGCCATTGGGATTATAGGCATGAGCCATAGTGCCCAGCTGGGACTCCCCCTTTCTACTTTCTTAAAAGTGCCTTGTAGAACTGAGTAGACAGTTCTGAAATGAAGAGGTCCATAAAGCCATGAAACACATGAAAAAATGCTCAATATCCCTAGCCATTAGGGAAATGCAAATTAAAACAACTCTGAGATTTCACCTTACACCAGTAAGAATGGCCAAGATCAATAAAACAAATAACAACAAATGCTGGCAAGGTTGCGGGGAAAATGGAACACTCTTTCATTGTTGGTGGAGCTGTAAAATGGTCCAACCACTGTGGAAATCAATATGGAGGTATCTTAAAAACCTGAAAATAGATCTACCATATGACCCAGCTATAACACTATTTGGAATTTACCCAAAGGGAGATGTGTCATCACAGAGACACCTGCATCTCCATGTTCAATGCAGCACTTTTCACAATAGCAAGGATATGGTATCATCCAAAGTGCCCTTCAACAGAAGAATGGATAAAAAAACTATGGTACATATACATGATGGAATACTACTCAGCAATAAAAAAAATGAAATAAGGACATTCACAGCAAAATGGATGGAATTGGAGAAAATTATTTTAAGTGAATGAACACAAGCTCAGAAAGAGAAACACCACATGTTCTCACTCCTATGTGGGAGCTGAATCAAAATTATAAGAAGGAAAAATCCTATACAAAGGGCAGATCAAAATAAAAGAAAGATAAAAGCTAAGAATGGTGTTATTATAAATGGTCTAGAAAATGCATGCAATATTTCTGACAAGGTAAAAACAAAGTTCACTGCTGGAAAAGTTTCTATCTTAAACAGAACTGGAACCCAAGGATATATAGAAAAATACTACCATAAAAAGACAAGTAAATGGTAGAGAAGCCTTTGATGGGGAGGGTGGGATGGGGGGAAGCGTATAAGAGGGTAAGGGAAAACCTATATGGATAATGTACAACAAAATGCACTTATGGAAATGTCACAATGAAAAGCATGTCAGAATGAATCACTTTAAGGTGTACATTATAAATTTCCAATAAAAAATGTGCCTTGTAGAGCTGTCGTGTGTGTGTGTGTGTTGTGTGTGTGTGTGTTGTTATTTCAAATATCAAAGGCCTAGGACATGCAGATATTTTTTCCTGATTTTCACTTTATCTGAGTATGTAATGTCACTCTGTTTGAATAGCATGAGATTGTGAGTAGCTTTAAAATTCACGCAAATGAAAACCTGTTAAGGAATCTCAAGGTGCAGACCCCACCATATCTGGTAAATTAGAGTTTCACATGTTTATGAAATCCAGTTACACTGACCCAGGGATGTCTCTTTCAACACCTTCTTCATCACTATTCCTTCATTTAGTGGTTTCTTCCCTACAGCTGACCTTTAGAATAATGGTATATGGTACAAGATTCACCTCCTATTACAGTCAAATTCTGAGAACCAAGAGTTGAAAGTAGCCCCAGTTCTTCAGCCTGAACCAATTTTAACCTCTGTTATTTAAACCATATTTTAGTAATCAAGCCATTCTTCTATGCTGATCTGCTACTAGTAATTTCAAACTACTCCTCTCTCTCCTGATGAGGACTTGTGACTTTCTACTCCCACAAAAGCCTTTAACTCAGACAAAATTTGGTCCATCTTTCTAGTATTGTTCCCTCCCAGAATTACTTACTAGCAGGAACTAAATACTTGGATCATTCTCAGCCACAGGAAATTCATATTATCATTGGGTTTTTATTTCTTCTGGGATGCTCACCTCTTTGCTCAATAATGTAATTAGGGATTAAGCCCATTTCCGCATGCACATGATTTTAGGAAGAATTGTTTCATAGTCTTGCTCCATTTATTGGGTGTCAAAATCCATAGCACCCCGTACAATACCCTCAGATATTAAAGTTAAATATCATTGCAGTTATGTAAGATTTGCAAGTAATGGGTGTCATCTTTCTACTTAATACTATGCAAATCTGAATCAGAAAGGTATGGAATTTCCCCAGAATACAGATGTAAAAAGAATAGGGGAGAACTCTTGAACCTTAACTTTAGTGGTAACAAAAAGTGTGTAAATGTTCGTATGTGTAAAAATTGCCCCAAAATAACCTTTTATGTTCGTGATCTTTGCAGAAATATTTCCTAAAGCTTAGTAGAGCTAGTTAGAAATAGGCTCTGGATTAATTTTGACCTTCTGTGGCAATGCATTTCCAAGACCAAGAATTTATGTGTGCAGAATATTAAATGTCAAATGCAAATATGAAAATGAAGCTACACAGTTGCAGATAGTCCCTAATTGATATTGAGCAGACTATTCCCTTTAAATGTTAATGAAACTGTTGTAATTTCTAAATGACCAAAACAGCTCAGGAGCCAGGGTTCACAGCTGTAAACCATTACTTGTAAATTACTGGCAAAGGCTCACATTAGCAGATGGCTCAGCCCATGGAAGAAACTTCCTCAAGATGCTTTTCCTCCAGGTTTGGGCCTGGAAGCAAATTAGAGGAGCATATTAGAGAGCACCAGAGTGCCTGTTTGGACATGTCACTGGAGATAAGCACCTCCTTTGATCTTCTTATTTATTTTATTCATTACCTTCTTTGCAGAAAGTGCTGAATATCACAGAACACAAAGAAACGAGGAGAAACTGACAGAGCTTATAAATGTTTCAAGAGGTTCAGATATGCACATTTCTGCCAGCATATACAAGGAGCAGTGTATTTCCTACATCCTGAAGCAGATGGATATCCTGGAGGTAAATATTGAAAGGGGAGAGAAGTGTGTGTGTGTGTGTGTGTGTGTGTGTGTGTGTGTGTGTGTGTGTGAGAGAGAGAGAGAGAGAGAGAGAGAGAGAGAATGTGTGTAAGAGAGACAGAGAGACAGAGAGACAGAGACAGAGAGAGGGACAGAGATGATGATGAGACCTGTTAACAACCCATTGGTGGAAAACCAATTAGAGGAAAAATGGCATTTGAATGGGTTTAGTACCCTCAAGACAGGGAACATCTATAAAGCTGTGTAAGCAAAACTATGCAGTACAAACAAGCAATGTCTTTATTAGAGAAGGCCTGTGGCTCTTCACAGCTTTGTTCTGTAAATTCCATACTAGCTTTGCAAATTCTTGGAGGTTATTATATTTAGTGAATATTTCTCTCAAAGAGTTGAGTGCAGGCTAGCTTTTCATCAATATATGAAAGATTAAGACATTTGCCATGAACTGGAAGGAGTTGCTTGTGAAGTATACTACAACCTATCCAATAAACGAAACAACGGAGCTTTCTTCACTATGAACTGCTCTATAGAGAAGATGTTTAAGAAGGTGCTCACCATTGGACCAGAGTGTACCAGGAATTCCCAGCTTCATGACAATTTGAATCTCAAAACTATGTAGCAAACACTGTTAGGATTTCAAAATGTATCTTCACAGAAAGAAAAATGTTAGTGTTTTTGTTTGTTTGTTTAGAAGAAAGCAATATCAAGCCGGTCGTGGTGGCACATGCCTGTAATCCTAGTGGCTTGGGAGGCAGAGGCAGTAGGATCACAAGTTCGAAACCAGAGGCAATCTGCATAATTTAGTGAGACCCTGTCTCAAAAAGTAAAAATATGTGCTGAGGGTGCAGCTCAGTGGTCCAGCACTTGCAGAGAATGCAAGCACAAGGCCCTGGGTTCAACCCCCCAGTAAAGCAAAAAAAAAAAAAAAAAAAAAAAAAAAAAAAAAAAAAAAAAAAAAAAAAAAAAAGAAAGAAAAAAGAAAGAAAGAAAGAAAGAAAGAAAGAAACATCATATCAATCTAATCTGGCTTTGTGGCAACAAAATGGACACAGTATGAAGATGGAGGGTATAGACAAGGGCATAGCTCAGATGTGTGAAATGACCAGATTTGAAAAATTGAGACATAACATGATATCAAGATAACACGTAATGCTGAATTTTCCAAGATATTTATATTTTTTTTCTAAAACCTCTAAGACGAGAATAATCACAATTACAATTGGCCCATAAAATCAGGAATGAATAGCTAATATGCTGATAGAATATCTTAAATTTGTATTTTAAGATTAAGAGGTACTAATCTTGCCTCCTAATCTAATTTGAGAAAACATAAGGGAAACCTGTTTGGAGCAACATTTTGACAGGTTTGTCATTGACCTTTGGCATCCTCTCACTTTCCTATCTCTCACCCTACATCACATTCATGGGCACCAGAAAAATAGCTTACATCCAAAGATTTATTCTACTCAATGCTCCTGACCTTTCACTTGAGCCATTATCTATGACCATCTTTCTACTTTCTTGTCTTCTCTCCTTTCCTCAATCAGGGGTGTTGATCTTAGAGAGGGTTTTAAAAAAAATTCAAGCAAGTGTATAAGCAGTTGGATCTAATTCATAATGAGAGATGGCCGATCGATTCTTAACTTTTCCAGAGGTGGGTAGTATTTTTGGATATGATTCAAATTTGAGTATTTTAGTTTAGCCTGTAGAGGACTGCACTCCTAAATCTGGCTCTGATATAAGCTTCTTGTGTGATCATAAATACACTATTTAACTGGTCCCTGTGACACGCACCTGTAATCCCAGCAACTCAGGAGGCTGGCACAGAAGAATCATGCGTCTGAGGCCAGAGGCAGCCTGTACAACTTAGCAAAATCCTGTTTCAAAATAAAAATAAATAAGTAAGTATAAAAGGAGATAGGGTGCAGCTCAATGGTTGAGCACTTACCTAGCATGCACGAGGCCCTGGGTTCAATTTCCCCAGTACTTCAAAAAACAATAAAATATAAATAAATAACCTATACACTTCAATTTTATTGTCTATAAATTCAGGTAATAGTATTAATATCTACTCCAGCATACTAATTTTAATAATTTTAACTATTTAAGACACTCTATGATAGATTTTTAGTGCTCAGTAAATTTAATCCAAATGATGTTTGAATTGATAAATTTCAGACAGTTTTACATAGTGAAAAATCAGATCCAATCATGGAAATCACTGATTTCCATCAGGAAAATAAATAAGAACTACTTCATTTATATCTTTTGATTATTTATTAGTACTATAAAATGGTACCATTGGGAAGCTGGGTGATGTGTAAATGGAACTTTTTTTTACTATTTTCACAATTTCTTGTAAGTCTATTGCAAATTTTTAAAAAATGGTTAAAAATAGTAAACCAATTCAGTCTTATTTTTGTCCCTAAGCTAGATTCACCAAGTTATTTTTTATTTTCTTGTCTGTTTCCCTCTTTCACTTTTGGACCATACATTCTTGGAAACCCCCGGGTTTTTTATGGCAATTTTCTTGCCCATAGGTACAAAACGTGGTCCCAAAAAGGATAGTGTGTGAGAGGGAGAGAGAACAGGGGAGGATAACGGTCTCTATTAGTCAATATTGAGGTGAATGTGATAACCAAATATAATGAATTCAGTAAACCATTGGTACAGGTAGGTGGGAAAACAGATGTCATTGTATATTATCTTAGAATCTGAAATGTTGATCTTATGATGTTTTAATAGTCAGCATAGTGCAAGCAAGCGTGTGAACCATTATGGAACCAAAGAACCTTCTGAAAATTTAATGAGAGCTATGAGCACTCCCTAAGAAAATGTGTTCAAACAAATTCAAACAAAATGATATGCACAATTTATTCCTATGGTGTGTCATTACTGAACCCCTGCTATGTGATAGTAGCAGTAAAAGACACTGATCAGACTGTGGGACATGTGAAAACAAGCAAGATAAACTGTCCCTTCCCAGTAAGAGATGGAACTAGAAACAGACATTGTGAGCCAATGTGACCAGTGCCATTTCATGGGAGTATCATGTTCTCTCATATGAGAGGAATGAACTTCTAGCCCATAGTTGAAAGAATCAAGAAGGATTTTCTGGGAGAAATGACTTCTAAATTAAGACCTGAGTAAGAAATAGGCATTAGCAAATTGATGATGAGGTTGTTTGTTTTTAGAATAAGAAACTGACCATTTGAAGGTATTGTTGCAAATATTAGTAGTTGCAGAACTCTAAGAATCTCAGATAAGCTAGAATACAGCATATCACAAATATAGGAATAACACTGGAAAAGAGAGCAAGGGCCAGATCATACAGGATCCTATAGCACTGGTAAGAAGTATCAACTTTATTGAAGAACATTGGAAGGTCTTTGCAGGATTGTAAGTAGAGTTAGGTTTGCATTATATAAAGCTCACTCTGGATGCTATGCGGCATAGACTATGGAAGGACAAAACTGGAATGAGGGCCAGCAGTAACAAGCCAATTGCAACAACACAGGGAGAAGATGATAGTGTCCTACAGTTTTGGCAGAGAACATAAAGAGAAAGGATTCGATTTGTGATATTTTTGTAAGAGGTAAGATAGATATAATTTTATATATTTGAATACCAGAAGTATGAGAGAGGAAAGTCAAAAATCATTCTAGGATTGTATCTGTAATCCCAGTAATATGGGACACAGAGGCAGGAAGATCACAAGTTCAAGGTCAGAGGCAGCCTATGGAACTTAGTGGACTCTGTCTCAACAACAACAATGAAAAAAAGGGCTGAGGGTGGAGCTCAGTAGGAGGGCACTTGCAAAGTATGTGTGAGGTCCTGAGTACTACAAGAAAATAAAATAGAAACTGAAACAAAAACAATAAAAGGAAAAAGAAGAAAGAAAGAAAGTAAAAGAAAGAAAAAGAAAGAAAGAAAGACAGACAGACAGAAAGAGAAAGGAAGGAAGGAAGGAAGGAAGGAAGGAAGGAAGGAAGGAAAGAAAGAAAGAAAGAAAGAAAAGAGAAAGAAAGAAAGTTTTCAATGGCTGATTGTTTCAGGATTGCCTTGGGAGTCATTGCCACGTCCTTCTCCCATTTCTGTGGTACTAGGAATTGAACCCCAGACCTCAGAGACTGCAGAGCAGCACTCTACCAACTGAGCTAAATCCCAGCTCCTGGGAACATTTACTGTGTGATATACTATCCCATTGGTGTCATTGTTAGCATAATTAAGGCCAGACAGCTGTCACTTTTATGTTCCAGTTATTTGTACCAATTATCATTGTAACTAGAGAAAAGGGGTAAAGAATAAATACACAGATACATACTAGTTCATAAGCCTGGGGTTTTGCTCAGTTGGTAAAGTGCTGTTCTGTGCTCTCTGCCCTGGGTCCAATCTCCAGCATCACAAAAATGGGAGAAGGAACTGGCAGCCCACTCCTGAAATAATCTTGAAACAATCAGCCACTCAAAACCCTATGAATAGCAAAGAAGCCCTGACATAGTGCAGAGCATGGCACAATGTTGGGGATTGTTCTGTTGAACATAGGGTCACTGAGTCAGACCTGACTTGATAGGACCCAACAACAACAAAACAATCAGCCACTGAAAACCCTATGAGGGTTGCTATGAGTCAAACCTGACACCGAAACACCTAACAACAACAACTAGTTCATAGGCGTTACAGTAAAACCTAAAGTAACTTCCCTCTGTGAAGGGGAAATCAGGGACATCTGAGATGAGGGCGCATCATGACAGGTTTATAAATCATATGTGGGAATATTGTCTCAAAGGAGATGAGAAACAAAACTTTCTGGAAGAAGTTAAGGATGGAGTTTGCTGATCATTCTGGATGACTTAGCTAAGTTTGGAAAGTATATATATATATATATATATATATATGTATATATATATATAACTATTACAAAATGGCAGAGACATCATAGGATATAACTTTCTACAAAGATTTATTTATATATTTCTTGATTCCATTTATTCATAAATATAGTAAATGCTAATTACAAAAGAATTTAGTACTTGGAGATTAAACCCAGGGCCTCATATATACTTGGCAAGCACTCTCTCACTGGGTTACACCCCCTGTGCATTTTCTGTTTTTTATTTTGAGTCAGAGTCTTGCTATTACGAATGCTAGGTCTGAAATCAAACTTGTGATCCTCCTACCTCTGCCTCCATGCTAGGATTCCAGGCATATACCACTGCACCTGGCTAATTAAAAACAAATCCAAATTTTGTAAATATGACTGAATAAAGTCTTCCCCAAAGGAAATGTCGTCAATAAACTATTATTTAGAATTTCTTTTCAGGTTTTCTTTATTTCTTCTTTTTTCTTTGTCCCCCCCAACCACCCCATTACTAGAGGATTGAATGCAGGACCTTTCACATGCTAGGCAAGCACTCTTCCACTGAGATGTACTTCCAGACCCTCTTTTTTCCCCCAACTTTGAGACAGGGTCACATTAAGTTTTTCAGGCTGCCTCTGGTCTTGAACTCACAATCCCTCCTCAGCCTCCACGTCACTGGGCTCACAGGCACATGCAATGGTGCCTGTCTCAGGTTAAAAATATCTGGAGTTGTCATTGATTTGAAAGGGTGTATGTTATCTTTGATATTCTCTTTCTCTCCTTCTCTCTCTCATAGTTTGTTTATGTGAGTTAATGCCCTCATTGATGGTGGCATTATTATTTTCACAACTGACTTTGCCAAGTGTGCTACTCATGGTTCTCCAAAAAGATAGAAAAGATAGGAGACAGACAGACAGCTATATTGATAAATAAATAAGAGGGAATTTACATGGCAAAATGGCTCTTGCAATTAGGGAGGCTGAGAATCCTGTGATAAATCATGTGAAGGCTAGAGACTCAAGGATGCTGGTTGCATGGCTGAAACAAAGTCTGAAAGTTTCAGAACTGAGGAAACAGATGGTATAACCCAGAGCCTCAGACTAGTGTTGGTACACATTTCAGAGTCCAAGGCAACAGGGCCTAGAGTTCTGATGTCCAGGGAAGGATAAAAAATGTGTCCCAGCTGTAAGGGAAAGGGAAGACCCAGGTATAATGTTTACTAGCTATCTAGTTTTCCTTTAATCTAGCCAATTTGGCAGCTAACATTAACCATCAGACCAGGTATGTATACATTCTCAAGTAACAAGTTATGGTAATTCTTGAGAAGTTTCTTGTTTTGAAATCCTACAATGGCAAGTCCTTTGTCTAGAATTTATATAGGTCAAAGTCTAAAACAGTGATACTTTCTTTGACAGCAAGATGATCCATGAAAATTATCAACAATCCTTATTTCAATATATAAGTTGAGGAGGAGTAAGGTTAACACCATATAAAAGTTTTTCCAGGGGTCTGTAGACTTCTACCCACAGAGAATTTGGCAAGACACTATCACTTTCAGCACAGAAAAGATTTTTTTGAGCATTGATACATCTGCAATTGTGGTCTGATTTCAGGTTTCTACTCAAAACTGGTAACATGGTTCATGGTTTGCTGTGCTGGTGATTTGAGGTGTGGGTCATAAGTTTGCTTTATTTTGTTTTAATTATCTATTCATATTGTCAAAAACATCTTCCACTTAGCCAAGATAGTTATCAGGTAGTTTTGAATGAGTTTTCTTCTACACCATTTTATAATCTACTTGTTTTCTTCCAAAGCATAGATAAAAGTGAGAGAGAAAAACAAACAAAATAAAAAAGTAAAATTGTTTCCCCAAATCAAGCAATTGAGGACTTAAAGTTTTGTGTAATGTGCCATTGAGAAGTTCATACTGTGTTTATATACTGTAAAGAATGTTTTAAGCCCTTGTTGTTGTTGTTAGGTGCCCTCGAGTAGAGTCTGACTCATAAGGACCCTATGTACAGCTGAAGGAAACATTCCTTGATTCTGTGCCAGGCACATAATCTTATTTATGTTAAAGCCCATTGTTGCATATACTGTGTCAGACCATCTAGTGGAGGGTTTTCCTTTTTTCTGTTGACTTGCCACTCTCCCAAACATGATGTCCATCTCCAGGGATTGGTCCTGCCTGAATACATGTCCAAAGTGAAATGCAGTTTAGCCAACCTTGCATCCTAGGAGCACTCTAGTTGCACCTCTTCTAGGACAGATCTGTCAGATCTTTTTGCAAACCATGGTATACTCAATGATTGTCTCCAGCACCATAATTCAAAAGCATCAGTTCTTCTACTGTCTCCCTTTTTTATTGTTCAGCTTTCACAACCATATGATGTGACTGAAAATACCATGGCACAAATCATGTGCACCTTCGTCTTCAATGTGACTTCTTTACTTTTCAATACTTTAAAGAGATCATTTGCCACTTCTTTTCCCATACTAATGTGTCTTGTGATTTCTTGACTGCTATATCCCCGGGTGTTGATTGTAGAACCAATAAAGCAAAAGTGTGGACAACTTCAATCCTTTCTCCACTCATTGTGAAGTCTCATACTGACCCAATTGTAAGGATTTTTGATTTGTTGATATTGAGTTTCAATTCATACTGAAGGCTATATTCTCTGATATTCATTAATAAATGTTTCAAATTTACTTCACCTTGAACAAGCAGAGTTGTGTCATCTGCATAACACAGGTTGTTAATAAGTCTTCCTCCAAGCTTGATGCCATGTTCCTCTTCATAAATTCCAGGTTCTTGGATTATTTGCTAAGCATAGAAATTGAAGAGATATGGTGAAATGATATAGCCCCGACACATACCTTCTTTGATTTTAAAGCAAGCAGTGTTTCCTTGTTCTGTTTGAATGACTGCCTCCTGACCCATGTACAGATACTTCATAAGTACAATTAGGTGCTCTGGTATTCCCATTCTTTACAGGGTTATTGATAATTTGTTATGATCCACACAGTCAAATGCCTTTGCATAGTTGATAAAACATGGTAGACATCTTTCTGATATTCTCTGCTTTCAGCTAAGATCCGTCTGACATCACCAATGATGTCCCTGGTCCCCTGTCCTCCACAGTCACTTTTGAATGACCTTTAGTAAAACTTTGCTTGCATATGATATTAATGATATCATTTTTGTTAGTGTCCACATTTAGTTGGATCCCCGTTTATGAGAATAGGTACAAATATGGATCTCTTCCTGTCAGTTGGCCAGGTAGCTGTTTTCCAAATCTTTTAGGAAAAATATGTTAACACTTCCAGTGCTGCATCTGTTTGTTGAAACATCTCTATTGGTATTCTGTCAACTCCTGGAGCCTTGTGTCTCACCGGTTCCTTCAAGGCAGCTTCTACTTTGTCCTTCAATACCATTGGTTCCTCATCATATGCAACCTCTTGAAATTTTGGTCATCCACCAATTCATATTTTGTATAATGACTTTATGTATTCCCTCATCTTCTTTTGATGTTTCCAGTACCATTTAATATTTTTCAGGTAGAATCCTTCATTATTGCCAATTGAGTCTTGAATTTGTTCTTCAATTCCTTAAGCTTGAGAAAAACAATGTGGTCTTCCCTTTGGTTTTCCATCCCCAGCTCTTTGCAAATGCCATTAAAATATCTGATTTTATCTTATCAAGCTGCCTTTTGAAATCTTCTGTTTAGTTCTTTAACTTTAACATGTCTTCCTTTTACTTTACCTGCTTGACATTCAAGGGCAAGTTTTAGGGTCTCTTTTGACATGTAGTTTAGTCTTTTCTTTTTTTCCTTTCTTTTTAATAACCTTTTGCTTTCCTCATGATATGATATGTAGAATGATATCTTTGATATCATGTTACAACTAGTCTGGTTTTCTATCACTTGAGTCTATTGCATTAATCTTGTCTTTGAGGTGGTTTCTGAACTCAGGTGATATGATATGATATGATATGATATGATATGATATGATATGTAGAATGATATCTTTGATATCATGCTACAACTAGTCTGGTTTTCTATCACTTGAGGTGGTTTCTGAACTCAGATGATATGATATGATATGATATGATATGATATGTAGAATGATATCTTTGATATCATGCTACAACTAGTCTGGTTTTCTATCACTTGAGTCTATTGCATTAATCTTGTCTTTGAGGTGGTTTCTGAACTCAGGTGGGATAATACTCAAGGTCATACCTTGGCTCTCATGCACTTGTTCTAATTTTCTTCAGTTTCAGTTTGAATTTGTATATGAGTAGTTCATGGTCCAATACACAGTCAGCACCTGGTCTTGTTCTGACATTTGATATGGAGATTTTCCATCATTTTTTCCCACCAAATGGAGTCAATTATGTTCCTGTATATTCTGACTGGGGAAGTCCATGTGTATAGTTGCCATCTATGTTGGTGAAAAAATGTATTTGTTATGAAATGGTCATTGGTCTGACAAAATTCTGTCATGTGATCTCCCACATTGTTTCTGTCACCAAGGCCATATTTTCTGGCAACTGAACCTTCTTCTTTGTTTCCAACCTTTGCATTCTAGTTACCATTATTTATCAGTATGCTCTGATTGGATTTTTGATCTATTTCAGGTTGCAGAAGCTGAGAGAAATCTTCCCTATCTTCATTTGTGGCCTTAGTGGTGTGTGCATAAATTTGAATAATAGTCATATTAACTGGCCTTCCTTATATGTATATGGATATTATTCTAGCACTGAGAACATTACCTTTCAGGACAGATTTTGAGAAATATTTTTTGATGATGAATGCAATGCCATTTCTCTTTAGTTTCTCATCACCAGTATAATAGCCCATATGATTATCTGCTTCAAAATGGCCAATGCTGGTCCATTTTAGCTCACTGATGTCTAGAATATCAGTGTTTATGTATTCCATTTCTCTTTCAATGACTTGTAATTTTAAGTCCTTAGCTTTTATAAAATCTGACTTTCCTTAGTGATGGATGAAACTTCATTGAGAATTGCTGGCACAGCATCTTATGATGTTGTGTGCTCCTATGGAAAGCAGCGAGTCATGATGACACATGGAAAGCCTTTCTCCAAGAAAGCAGCCAAACCAGATGTGTTGCCAAGCATCACAGGTGCTCTACCTGTGCACAGAATGCCAAGATTTTTCTTCTTTCCCTGGCAAAGAAACCTTTCACTATTTTAAAGACATTAATATCTTTTCTCGGCTCGAAAATAGTCTCATAAAACACAAATTCTTCTTAGATGGCAGCAGTGTGCACACAAAGGCAAAGTAGGAACTGGCTGCACTAGCGTAATTTATATTTTTGCCCAGTTGTGTTTAGAATGCAAATGACTTAGTTGTCAATTCTTTTAAGACTTTGTTTAAAATCATGGAAGACATCAGGACGTCTGGAATGAATGAAATTTGTGGAAAAAGGTAATTTTCTTTGATCATTTACAAACATTAAGTGGCTAAATAAAGCTCTACAAGTCTCTCCAACATGTTGACTTATTTTGCTTGGGAATGAATTAAGTAAATTTTTGTCATGCTCTAACATACAGTTCTTTCACTGGGGAAATCTAAGTTCTGTTATGTATGCAAGCTTAAAAATTAAGCCTTTTTTCTCTTACAATTGATCTGTAACATCTGTTATTTTCATGATGGAAAACTATAGGAGGCTCTTTCCATTTGTTTAAATCTAACACAGCTATTTGGCTGCATGATTTTCAAAAATGAGATATAGAAGAATGATCAAAATATATATGAGATTTTCACCTTGTTTTATTTACATTTACATTTGCTAATTTAAGCTTCACTTATCCATAACTATAATGGTGGGATACATATTACTACATATCAAAAGAAAGTATTCTATAATTTCAATACACTAATCAATTTAAAAATAACCACTGTTCTTTATACTATAGGGTAGATACTTCCCTCAGCATCAAGGATACATCAATTAACAGAATAGGACAAAACTCTTTCCAACATGAAGCTTATAGAGTAATGGCTTACCATTTCATGCTTTGCATAGTGTAATGTGCTATAGCAGTTCACTCTGCAATTCTACATTTCTTTTGAATAAAATAAAATATTAATTACATAACTAGTAAAATGAATTATAATATTTTTTAATTCTGAAAAACCACAGCAAGGAAATTAAAGAATTTTGGGAGTTTTTTTCTTAATACTATTCATTTTTTTACATGGCTCTCAACTTCCTTAAATCCCTACATGGACATCAAGAACGTCACAGATCTATTTCACAAAATTCAATCACAAATGGAAAATAGTAATTGTTGAAATGTAAACAGTTTCCATAGGTTCAAAGTAGAAAGGAAAAGCATTCAGTTTGTTTAAAAGAACTGAAAATTAATATTTTCTGAGCCTTGCCAATATACCTATTTATATTATTTTGAAAGATAGAAATTTTCCTTCAGCTACTATAATTTTTAAGGCTATTTGAGCATGTGAAAAGTTCTCAAAACCAAAATCTTCATTTTAATTTCCATATCAGTTTAGGTATTTATCATCACTATGATAATTTACTGGTCTTTAAGAAAGTTTCCCCCACGTCTGTCAGTTTGCCATATTATGGGGGTTTGCATGTTGCTATGAGGCTGAAAGCTATAGCACCAGGCTCTCAGATACCAGCAAAGCCACCCATCGTGGACAGATTTCAGCTGAGCTTCCAGACTGAGTCAGACTAGGGAGTAGGACCTGATGAACCACTCCCAACAGAACTACCCATTGAAAACCCTATGAAAAGCAAAGAAACACTGTCAGATATAATGCTGGAAAATGAGCGCCCCAGGATGGAAGGCACTTAAAAGACTACTGGGGAAGAGTTGCCTTCTCAAAGTAGAGTCTACCTTGATGACAAAAATGGAGTAAAGCCCCAGGGACCTCCATTTCCTGATGTGGTAGGATTCAAAATGAGAAACAACTGTAAACATCCATTAATAATTGGAACATGGGGTGTAGGTTGTATGAATCTAGAAAAATTATAAATCATTAAAGAGAAATGGAAAACATAAACATTGTTACTCTAGGCATCAGTAAGCTAAAATGTACCAGCATTGGCCATTTTGAATCAGACAATCATATGGTCTACTATGCCAAGAATGAGAAACTAAAAGGAAATGGGGTTGCATTCATCATCAAAAAATACATCTCAAGATCTGTTCTGAAATGAAATGCTGACAGTGATAGAAAAATATCCATATGCCTACAAGGAAGGCAAGTTCATATGATTATTATTCAAATTTATGCATCCACCACTAAGGCCACAAATGAAGATAGGGAAGATTTCTCCCAGTTTCTGCAATCTGAAATAAATCAAAAATCCAATCAGGACTTACTGATAATTACTGTTGACTGAAATGCAAAGGTTGGAAACAAAGAAGAAGGCTCAGTTGTCAGAAAATATGGCCTTGTTGACAGAAATGATGCTCGAAATCGCATGACAGAATTTTGCCAGACCAATGACCTTTTCATCGCAAATACATTTTTTAGCAACATAAACAGTGACTATACACATAGACTTCACCAGATAGAACACACAGGATTTAAATTGACTACATTTGTAAGAAGAGACAATGGAAAAGCTCCATATCAAATGTCAGAACAAGACCTGCTACTGACTGTGGATCAGACCATTAACCTCTCATATGCCAGTTCAAACTGAAACTGAAGACAATTAGAACAAGTGCACAAGAGCCAAGGTATGACCTTGAGTATATCCCTCCTGAGTTCAGAGACCACCTCAAGAACAGGTTTAATGCATTAGACACAAATGATAGGAGACCACACAAGTTGTGTAATGACATCAAAGATATCATCCATGAAGAAAGCAAAAGGTTATTTTAAAAAAGGAAAAAAAGAAAAGACTTAATTACATGTCAAAAGAAACTCTGAAACTTGCCTTTGAATGTCAAGCAGGTAAAGTAAAAGGAAGACATGATGTAGTTAAATAACTAAACAGAAGATTTCAAAAGGAAGCCTGTGAAGACAAAAACAAATATTATAATAATATGTGCAAAGAGCTGGAGGCAGAAAACCAAAAGGGAGGAACACACTCTGTGTTTCTCAAGCTTAAGGAATTGAAGAACAAATTCAAGCCTGGAGTGGCAATAATGAAGGATTCTACTGAGAAAATATTAAATGGTATTAGAAACATCAAAAGAAGATGGAAGGAAAACACAGAGCCATTATACACAAAAGAATTCATAGACAACCAACCATTTCAAGAAGTTGCATATGAAGAGGAACCAATGATATTTAAGGGCAAAATAGAAGCTGCATTGAAGGAACAGGCGAAACGCAAGGCTCTAAGAGTTGATGGAATACCAATAGAGATGTTTCAATAAACAGACACAGTGCTGTAGGTGTTAATATGTTTATCCTAAAAGATTTGGAAAACAGCTACCTGGCCAATTGCCTGGAAGAGATCCATATTTCTGCCTATTCCCAAAAAAGGGAATCCAACTGAATGTGGAAGCTATTGAACAATATCATTAATATCACACACAAAGAAAATTTTACTAAAGATCTTTCAAAAGCGACTGTAGCATTATATAGACAAGGACTGCCAGAAAATCCAGCTGGATTCAGAAGAGGGATGGGGATCAAGAACATAATTGCTGATTTCAGGTGGATGTTAGCTTTAAGCAGAGAAGATCAGAAAGATGTCTATCTATGTTTTATTGATTATGCATAGGCATTTGACTTTGTGGATTGTAACAAATTATTGATACCCTTATGAAGAATGAGAATACTCGAGCACCTAATTGTACTCATGAAGAATCTGTAAGTGAACCAGGAGGCCAATTTTTAATACAGCAAGGAAACACTGACTGGTTTAAATTTGAGTAATGTGTACATCAGCGGTGCATCATTTAACCATATCTCTTCAATTTATATGTTGAGCAAATAATCCAAGAAGCTGGATGTTATGAGGAAGAATGTGTCATCTCTATTGGAGGAAGACTCATTAACAACCTGTGTTTTGCAGATGACACACCTCTGCTTGATGAAAGTGAAGAGGATTTAAAACATTTACTGATGAAGATTAAAGAACATAGCCATTTGTATGTATTGTGACAAAACATCAACAAAACAAAAATCCTTACAACTGGGTCAGTATGCAACTTCACAATAAATGGAGAAAAGATTGACATTATCCATGATTTTTCTTTACTTGTCTCTACAATCAACACCCGTGGAAGCAGCAGTCAAGAAATCCAAAGATGCATTGCTCGGGGAAAAGCTGTGGCAAAAGATCTCTTTAGAGGATTGAAAAGTAAATATGTCACATTGAAGACAAATGTGTGCCTGATTCATGCCATGGTATTTTCAGTCATATCATATGGTTATGAAAGCTGGACATTGAAAAAGTAAGACAGGAGAAGAATTGATGCCTTTGAATTATGGTGCTGGAGATGATTATTGAATATACCATGGACTGCTGAAAGAACAAACAGATCTGTCCTAGAAGAAGGGCAACCAGGGTGCTCCTTGGGAACAAGGATGGCTAGACTGCTTCTTATGTATTTTGGACATGTAGTCAGGAGAGACTGATCCCTGGAGAAACACATCATGTTTGGGAGAGTGACAGGTCAACGCAAAAGAGGGAAACCCTCCACCAGATGGACTGACACAGTGTCTGCACAATAGGCTTAAACATAAATAAGATTGTGTGCCTGGCTCAGAATCAGGGAGTATTTCATTCTGCTGTACATAGGGGCTCAATGAGTTGGACTCTCCTGGATGGTGCCTAACAACAACAAGAAGAAGGTTTATAACCCTCTTGTTGTTTATCAAATGAAGAATTATCTTTTAGAACTAGCATGAGTTTTCCTTTCTATGTAGTTTCTGTAATAAACTATTCTATCTGCCACCTTAAAAGTGTGGATGTCTTTTGTGCTGACAAAAAAAATTGCAATTAACCATCTAGGACCATCTTCTCCAACTAGGAAGTAAGTTGTGTTTTTGTTAGTTGCTATCAATTATGTCAGACTCATAAGGACCGTCATAGGGTTTTCATGGCCGTTTAGGGATTGCCTCGAGAGTGGATTTTGCAGGCTTTCTTCCAAAAGGAGTAAGTAGGAAGATCGAAAACAAAATTTAAAGAATCTGCTATTTTGCCTATCCAGTGCAATAATACACCAAATGTCCTCTACACTTCCATCAATTCATTCTAGCAGTTTCCTTGGCCTAATACTATCTAGATGACTCCAAAGGAAGTTGCCATCTTCTTATGGATTTTGATACCATCTTTCTTGTGGTTATTCTTAGTGGAGTCAGTATCTGACTCAAGCAGAACATTTAAGGATTTTTCCCTGGGATTAGTGCATCTGGAACAATATGAAGAGACCCTTATTTCCTCTCTTGTTTCACATATTAGGGAATTTAAATGTAGAGACCATCAATAACATTGTGTCTACTTATAATGACAGAAATCAGAAAGAAGAGAAAAGTTGCATTGAAGGAAATACTTATCCCTGAGCCCTCATTTTAACCCTGTCTTTACTCTGATTACATTAGTCCATAAATTAGCTTTGTTTGCTAGAGGTAGTTAAAAGTACATTTATGTCATTTGCAGCAAAAGTAGACCCGACCATATAATGGTTCATTGATTTTTCATTTTATCAAGTTGTTTGATTATACTGTCACTAATAGTTTAAAAACATCAGTGAAATAAGTCTACTTTATCATTTACATGGTACTTTTATCTTCAATAGGTAATAAATCTATTTTAGAAGGTTATCTGTAAAACTGTCATTTTATAATATGTATATTGGTAATAATAGCAATTAGTGGCTTAATAAATTATGTGGAATTAGAAAGAAACATGGATTTAAACAAAAATCATCATAGAAATTGGATGAGGAAGAAAAGGAAATATAACTTTTCAATGTAAAGATTAATTCTTTACCTAGAATTAAGAATGACATAATTTTAAATTGAATTATATTTTATATGAAATTATTATTTTTCTCAATGTTCTTAAAAAGTAATGATATTTACAAGGCTTGCTCACCTAAGAAATTTCAGTGTTCTTTTAAAACACTTTTGTGAAAGGAATATTGATCTTTCAAATCCATTTTACATCATGAACTATTCATCATCAATTTACAACTATGTACAAGCTGAAAAAATATTATTTTACATTATTTAAACAATTATGAAACTCTAACTCACAACTTCTGTTTTTTCTTCCATGTATAGTAGAAGGAAAATAGTTACTTCTATGAGTGACAACAGAAAACCTTTTGGGAAGACATCAAAGATAGAAGAATACCACTAAGTGGGCATTTTTGGTCATGGGATGGGTTCCTCTAAGAAGAGTCTGTAAGTGTTGGGTGAGAAAAGTATCAGGGAAATTGTTCTGCAAGTGGAAATGACCAGCTGTTCTGGAGTTGACAAATGGTAAATACTCTTACTAGTCAAGTATGATATATTTGTGAAATGATGCTAAATATTCAAGGCTGGTGATCTTGCCTTACAAAATAGCAGC